>RCUC01127707.1:0-26047 GCA_003697995.1 Taxidea taxus jeffersonii
TGAGATGAGGGTCTAACATCAAAGTGTGGCACACAGGGGTGTCTGGCTGGCTCAGTCAGTTAAGCGTCTGACTCTTGATTTTGGCTCAGGTCATAATCTCAGGGTCATGAGATCAAGCCCCTCCTCGGGCTCCATGCTCAGCTCTGAGTCAGTTTGAAATTCTCTCTCCCTCTGCCCCACCCCTAGCTCTAAATCAATCAATCAGTCAATCAATCAATTTTTTTTTTTTTTTTAAAGAAAAAAGTGTGGCGCACTTTCCACCATCTTTCTTCCTTCTCTCCTGGCTTATTGTCAGCGCTGACACTTATCCTTCAGCACATCAGAATCTTCATTTACTTTCAAAGTCAAGCTTCTGGAAATAGTTGTCTGCCCCCTGTTGTGATTCTGTGTCTTCCCTCCTGCTGGAGACCATACCCTCTCCCATAGCCTCCTGGGTGCTGGGCACCAGGCACACCTCCTTTGTTTGTGAGGCCTGGGCCCCCTGCTGGCTGTTCCTTCTTCTGGCAAACTTCTCTTTCTTTGACCTCCCTTTCCCTGTTCCCTTGTTCTCTGGGGGTCAGCTCCCCTTACTGGGCCCTCTTACCTCTTCCCTCCATGCCCTATGCCTTTCCTGAGGGGTCACTCGTCACCTCTCTGCGGAAGGCCCCCAGCTGGGTGTCTCTTGTCTACTTCTCTCCTCTGAGTTTCAGCTCTACACAGCCAGGTGTCCACCGGGACCCGCTGAGCTGGGGCCCCCTGTGCCCCAGGGTCTCCGCTGGAGTCTGGAGGCTGCTGCCCTCTTCCTTGGATGCACATGCCTCTTCTGCAGCCCGAGGCGCCCGCTGTCATTAGGGCTCCAGCTGCTTACCTGGAGGGGGACGCATCCTTTCCTGAACACTGGCCTTACTCCCCTCAGTTCCTTCTCCATTATGGAGCCCCCGAGATCTTTCCAAGAAGCCCATCTGAGCAGCCCCTTCCCAGCTCACAATAGGGTGGTAGGCTTTACAGCCCTCAGGGGGACTCTAGGTCCCCATCCTGCTCTGTGAACTCTATAGAGCCAGTCCTTCTTCATGAGGCCCTTGTGCTCTGCAACCCCCAACTTATTCTCCACCTGGATGCAGACTGTCCCATCTCTCTGCCCACCACTATGCCACCCCGTGCCCCACCCATCTACCTTAGCCTTGCACTGTCCTCATTGACTTTGAACCTCTGCTTGAATCTTGCCTCCACAGAGAAGCCTTCCGGACACCTCCTCAGGCTGACTCTGACCGCTCCAGGATTGCAGCTTCATGGCCCCTTCTCTCCTAGAGGGCCGAGGACTTTCTCACATCTTTCACTGTCTGTGCTGTAACACTGGGCTCACTGCCTGTTGCTGTGGGAGCTGAGAATGGTTTTCACAGATGAACATATGCAATAAATATGATTGGGAACACTGGCTTTCAACCTCAATTAAGCAAAATGCTATCCTCCCCAAAAGAGTTCCATTCTTCTCAGTTGTAGACCCATGCTACAAAAATATACCATTCATCAATAAAACATTTTGTGGAAATTTATTTCTTTTAGTGTTATGTATATCCTTGTATAATAACTTTGATTTTGCCTCTTGGCCCATAAAGCTTAAAATATTTACTCTGTCCTTCACAGAATAAGTTTGCTGACCCCTGGCCTATATGATGTTTAAAGAACGTGCTTTTGACTATGTCACCTAACATCTTAAAACCCTTGCTTGTTCCTTATAGTCTAAGAAAAAATCCAAGCCTTAGCAGGTCCAGGCCCTTGTTCCTCACTCCAGCCTCATCACAGCTACTCTCTCCATCCCACTCTGCAGTCAGATCTGCTCCCAGAACGTCAAAGGCTGCCTGAGCCCACCCCAAAGCCATGCCCTCCCTGGTCAATGTGCATTCTTCCCACCTTTGCTCATGCACCTGGTCTTCTGGGCGCTTCCTCTGAGCCCCTTAGGTTGGAGGCAGGTGCCCCTGCTATTCTATAGCCTGCCTCCCATCACAGCACTGGGTTCTCTCTATGGTCCTGTTGACTTGGCTTTAATCCCCAGCGGCAGCTGCCACACCCCATGGGCTCTGTGTAGGCACGACTCGGTCTGTCCCTTTCCTGGGTGGAAATGACCAAATATTTGTTGAGTGAATGAATGAATGAATGAAGGCAAGAAGACAGGGTTCTGAAGTTGATGATGACCCAGGCCAGCCAGGGGATTGGAACAGCAGCCAATCTTTTGGGCAAACCACAGGTCAAGTTTCCTTTCAGTGGTGTTTCAATGACTGGTAACCGGGTACTCTGAGGATCAGCTCTTCTGATGCTGCGGGATGAACACCCTTAGAAACAGCTTGAATTGCTTCTATCTTCTCTCCAACACAACAACACAGTTATTGCTGTCCTTGTTGTGGTCAAATAACTCTTGTCAAAGGTCACTATTGCCTCTTTTTTAAATTAATGTTTGAAAAATGGAAGTATAGTTGACATACACCATTATATGAGTTTCAGGTGTCAACATACTGATTTGACACTTATGTACATTATGAAATGCTCCCCATGATAAGTGCAGTTACCGTCTGTCACCACATAAAGTTATTGCAATATTATTCTTCCCTATGCTGTGCTTTATATCCCTGTGACTTGTTTATTTAAATGCTGGAAGTTTGTACTTCTTATTCCCCTTCAGCTATTTCACCCATCCTCTCCCCCTTAGCCCTCTGGCAACCACCAGTGTGTTTTCTGTACTTATGAGTTTGTTTCTGTTTGTTTGTTCTTTTTTTTTTTTCTGGATTCTACATGTAAGTGAAATTATGTAGTAATTACTATGTATTATGTATTAGTATTATGTAGAAATTATTCTCTGGCTTATTTCACTTAACATAATATCCTCTAGATTCATCCATGTTGGCAAGATTTCATTCTTCTTTCTGTATTGTATATACAGCACATTTTTATCCACTCATCTATTGACCAACACCTAGGTTGCTTCCATAGCTTGGCTATTACAAATAACACAGCCATAAATACAGGGGTGCATAGATCTCCTTGAATTACTGTTTTCATTTTCTTAGGGTAAATACACAGAAGTAGAATTGTTGGATCATATGGTAATTCTGTTTTTAATTTTTTGAGGAACACCCGTACTGTTTTCCACAGTGGCTGCACTAATTTATAATCCCACCAACAGTGCATGAGGGTTCCCTTTCCTCCACATCCTCACCACACTTGATACTTTTTGTCTTTTTGATATTAGCTATTTTAACAGCTGTGTAGTGCTATCTCACTGTGGTTTTGATTTCCATTTCCCTGATGATGTTCAGCATCTTTTCATGTTTTGGGCCAGTACCACACTGTTTTGATTGCTACAGCTTTGTAGTACATCCTGAAATCTGGGATTGTGATTGTGAATCTGGGATTTGTTCTTCTTTCTCAAGATTGCTTTGGCTATTTGGAGTCTTTTCTGGTTCCATACAATTTTTTAAAAAGATTTATTTATTTGTTTTAGAGAGAGATATTGAGTGAGGGGGTAGGGAGGGACAGAGGGAGAGAGAGAATCTCAAGCAGACTCCCTGCTGATCAGCGAGCCTGATGTGGGGCTCAATCCCATGACCTTGATTGAGATTATGACCTGAGCCAAAACTAGGAGTCGGATGCTCAACCAGCTGAGCCACCCAGACACCTCTCCCAGACACACATTTTAGTATTATCTGTTCTAGTTCTATGAAAGATGCTGTTGATACGTTGGCCATCTGTATATCTTCTTTGGAAGACTAATCTAGTCCTCTGCCCATTTTTAATTGGATTATTTGCTTTTTCATTGTTGAGTTGTATGAGTCATTTATATATTTTGGATATTAACACACTATGCTCTTGGACTGGAAGATATAAGGTTGTTAGAATGTCCACACTACCCATGCAAACCTTGTTAACATACCAACAGCATTTTTCACAGAACTAGAACAGGTAATACTGAAATGTGGAACCATGAAAGAGATGAAATAGCTAGAACTGTTTGAGAAAGTAGAACAGAACTGGAGGAATCACAATCTCAGATTTTGAGATACACTACAAAGCTATAATAATCAAAATAGCATGGAACTAGCACAAAAATAGATGCATAGATCAATGGAACAGAGTGGAGAGCCCAGAAATAAAGCCATGCTTATATGGTCAGTTAATCTACAACAAAGGAGGCAAGGATATGCAATAGGGAAAAGACAGTCTCTTCGACAAATGGTGTTGAGAAAACTGGACAGCCACAAGCAGAAGAATGAAACTGAGCCACTTTCTTACACTCAAAATGGATTAAAAATTTAAATGTGAGACCTGAAGCCATAAAATCCCTGAAAGAAAACATGGGCTTAGTAAGCTCTTGGACATCAGTCTTAGCAAAGTATTTATGGATCCATCTCCTTGGGTAAGGGCAACAAAAGCAGAAATAAACAGCTGGGATTACATTAAACCAAAAAGCTTTTGCACAGTGAAGGAAATCAACAAAGTGAAGAGCCAACCTGCTGAATGGGAGAGATATTTGCAAATGATGTCTGCTGTCGCCTCATAATTGCTGAACCCAAGGGGACCCTTCCACTCTTGAGTCCCTTCACCCATATTTGCCATTTCCGGCCTGCAGCCTTCTACAGTGTTCTTTGTCCTTGGCTTCTGTCCTCTTTCCCCAGGCTGCCCACCTTCCCAGGCTCCCCTCCCAGGCTGGCCCTTTAAAGTTGAGCCCCTTGTGCCTGTGCCCTGAACCCATCCCTTAGCTCCCTCTATTTAGTCCTTCGGGAGGACCCCCTCCATGCAGATGAACCCAAGTCCAGGGTCCAGCCATCTCTTCTGAGATCCAGCTGGTCTACTGAGCCTCGCATTCCCCCCACCCTGACTCCTCAGACTTGGCACCCTCCCATCTGAGTCATTGTCCCACTGGCAGTGTCTAAGAGGACTCTGATGCACCCCCTGCCATCCTGTGCTCTCCTTCAACCCTTAGGTCAGGGTCACTATCTCCAGAAGGCCCCGAGCCCCACATTGGAGCCCTGTTTTTATTCCTGCCAGAACACCGGCTTACTCTCAGGGGTCCCGTGACCACCTCCCCCTTGAGGGGAGGGACCATAGCTTCCAGCTCCACTGCAACCTGGCCCATGGTAGGTGCTCAGTTGGGAGCCTCCAGCTTCACTCCCCTCCATGCTGCAGTCTCCTCCCCTTCCCCTGTCTCTGGCTGTCTAAAATTCCCGAGTTTCAGCTCAGGGGATGGAGGTGCAGGTGCAGCAGAGAAGGTTGTCAGGTAGGCTGTAGAACATGGCAGGTGGCGTGTACCACTCAGTGTAGATGGTGTGGGCAGAGCACCATCCGCACAGGCTGGAAGGCTGGGGACACTATTTGCAAGGCTCTCACATGTTTTGAGCCCCTGGGCAGAGGTTGAAGTGGCATGAGATGCCCCGAAGGTTAAGAAGTTCCAGAGCTGACTTCTCCCTGCCTGCCCCTGAGGCTGGCCTGCCCTCCCTGGGGAATTAGGGAGCCAGGCCGGCTTGGGCCCTGGGCCTGGCCATGGACTAAAGCACAGGAAGCATGGGAAGCTTTACTTCCCACCCCCATCAAGATTTAAAGCAAGCTAAAGGGGTGCATTAACCTTCCAGCACCACTGGAAACCCAGCTCCACATTTACAGAGAATTAAAGTATACGATGAACTTGTACTTGAAACATCGGTTCACATAAATAGAGCCATGAGCTCTAAAAATAAGTCAGCTTTTTTTTTTTTAAAATAAGGTAAAGATCAACATGCCACATACCCCAAGAGGCTCCATGTCAAGCAATTAGGAAGCTGGAGAGAACGGGGAGATGAAAATGTTTATTCACAAATCAATATATTTATCCTAAAAGGGGTTAGAGAACCATATGGGTAAAGTCTTGTCCTGCCGCTGCCCCCAGAGCCACTCTAAGGCAAGGTAGGATCTGGGCAGTGAGGGGTTAAGGTATGGATTTCAACTCAAAGTTGAAGGAAGACCCCTGGGTGAGCTTCTCATTGTGTCGACTAAAAATGTTTTAAAAATCAATATAACAGTGTATAAAAGGATCTTCTAAAGATTGAGTCAGCCCCATCCTCGGCCAAGTGGGCTGTAGCAAGCAACAGAAGAGGAGAATGTTTAATCCTCTCCGGCGGGCAGCTAATGAGGCGGGAGTGTTTGGGTTGATTCTTGATGCACGTGGAAAAACTGTTTCTAAAGGGTTCTAATTGCCTCTGCAGGAACAGATCATAAAAAGCTGGACTTTCCCATCAGTGGAGACAGTAATTGCACACTTTCCCTGACCCCAAACAGGTCCAATTTGTACAGTATGCAGTGATACAGAAACTATGGTAATGAAGATTCATTCAACAAACGTGAGTGAATCAGGGGCTGGGTCCTGTGCTGCCCGGATGGATGGAAAGCTGACGAGGAAGGAGCTTTGTCCTCAGGGAGCTCAGACTTGAATGTGGTGGCTTTCAAACTTTTCACAGTGCCCTCAGAAGAAACACCTGGTCCATGGGATCCGGGGCACGTTCACGTACTGTCTGGAAAAAAATTTAAGAAGCAATATTCGCGTTCACTTTGTGTGTTGTGCTCTATTTTCTATTCTTGCCTATTTTATTGAAAAAGAGTAAGGGCTGGTTGCTACCCTCAAAATTGATTTCATGGCCCACTACTAATGAAGTTTGAAAATTCTGATCTAGCGTGAGGGCAGAAGTGAAAAGTGATTGAAGAGAAAGAAAAGTGCCATGTGTGGGAGTAGAGAGGAGGGCAGGGCTCTTTTGGCTGGGCAATCAAGGAGGACCCCAAGGTGGAGGTGGCATTCAGGCTGGGCCCTGAATGATGGATGGTGCTCACGATTTAGACAAGCTGAGTTGTAATGAGTAATTATATTTGTAATAGTGTAAACATTATGTTATTAATGTAGTAAACAGCATTCTTCATCCTAGCAAACCCTTGACCAAGTCAGATGTTAGCTGCTTTTTATCAATGGGGAAACAGAGTCAGAGAAGTAAAGGATTTTGCCCAAGGACACACAGCTCCTAGACTTCAGCAGAGTCCAGTCTGAGCTTGAGTCTGGCTGGATTGCAGCCCCCTGGAACCCCCACGGCAGGAATCGCCAGGCTGGGCTGTTCCACTTCTGGTTGATGCGGTGAGGGACAAGCACTGGCGCTACTCAGCTCTTTTCCTCTGCTTTCCCTCTCTAGCTCTTCC
Organism: Taxidea taxus jeffersonii; assembly: GCA_003697995.1. Classification (NCBI taxonomy): domain Eukaryota; kingdom Metazoa; phylum Chordata; class Mammalia; order Carnivora; family Mustelidae; genus Taxidea; species Taxidea taxus. Next base: position 7,186 of record RCUC01127707.1, read on the forward strand.
CATCCCCAGTGCTCCTGCTGGCGCCTCTCTAGCTGAATCTCTGGGCACCTTGGGGGATGTGTGAGGCTTGTGAGCCCCTCCGAGAGATCTCAGCTTGCTCCCCGGCATCATAGCAAGGTGACGCTTCTTCTCCATCAGGAGAAACGAACTTGGTAACCTCAAGCATCCCACCCAGACTCAGGGATAACCACTCCTTCACCCCACCCTGAAACTTCCCTTGCTCTCTGCGGACCTGACCTGCTCTCTGCAGACCTGACCTCCGGGTCTGGAGGAAGGCGGGAGAGTCTTTCTGTTCTCCAAGTATGAGATCTGCTCTCACTCGGGAGCCAGGCTGAATCCCCAGTTTCATCTGTTTGACTTCCTTTCTCTCAAGGAACTTACAATTTAATCAGGAGTCCCTAATAGTACACGCATTCTAAATTGCAATCATTTATTGCTTCTAGCCTGGGGCTTTTCTGTCTGTTAGAAATATCAGGGTTATTTCCTTCTTTTAAGAGTTTACGTTAAAAAAACCAAACTTTACAAATAATGTTCGCTGCTTAATGTTCTCCCCTGAAATATCAATCTGCAAAAATAGAAATCCTTTTTTACAATTCATCTTAAGGATAGAGTTCCAGTTTCTTATAATGTAATGAATGTACTACAGATAATGGTCCAATAGTGCAAATGAAAGGCGCATATAATCAAAATGATAATAGAGCGTATTGTATGGCTTGTATAATAAAATCCATACCAATATGGAAATCATATCTCAAGGCAACATTCCTCTCTTTGATTTTTGTAATAATTGTACATGTAAGAGCAGGGCAGCAAGGAGTGGGGAGAACAAAGGCCTTTATGGCTTCATTAGGCAGCTGGCGTTCTGATGGTCCGGCCTGTCAACAGCCGTCCCTTAATTTCCAAGGGAAGCTTCTCCCCTTTCTGCAGAAAAGATTTACTGTGCACATCAGTGCCCTCCTCAGTCCCCTCCCCTTCTCTGCGAAGATTCACAGTTAGACTAAATGAGCTGTGATAGCGATTTTGATCAGCACCTTCTGCCTTCTGGGCCACCGGGTCTTGGGGTTTGGGTAAGATAGGAGCCAGGCTTCTGGAAGCTTTGGTGGGAAGGGAGAAGAGGCCTGGGGAGGGGCAGGGCTTATGGAGCCTCGGGATGGGACAACTGTGGCCAATTGGGCCCCATTGTCCTGTCTCTGCATTCTTGTGTTTGGGCATAGGCCACCCGGCCTCTGTTTACCAAGCCTTTGGTGGGCATTCTGTGTGTCAGGAACTGTGGGCACGGGGCTGTGTCTGAGGGAGTCTGAGAGGAGTGGGCACAAGCCCCATAGTGCAAGGCGTTAGTGCACACGAGGGAGCCTGCATGGCCTGTTGTGCAATCTGAGGGAAGATGTCCACTCTGGGATCTACCCTGGATGCATCTTGGTATAGGCACCAACTTGAGTGTGACCTTGGCATTGGCCTTGACGTTTCTAGCCTCTGAGATGGCTCAGGACAGAGCTGGCCTGCAGACTCAGGTCCTCGAGGCCACATCCACTGCTTTTTCCATGGTGCCCCGGCTTGGCTTTGCCATGTGTGCAGTCTGGGTAGGGAGCGGTGGAGCTGAGGGTGGGGAGTCTAGGTGGATGTTCAGAGCGGCACCCATCAGCGGCGGGCACCAACAGGGTCTCAGTGGCTGGGGGGCCTCCATCTGTCTGTCCTGTCCCCACCTCCAGAACCTCCTCATTGGTCCCTCTTCTCTGGCTCCTGACCTCAGCGGGCCCTGGTCTGATCATCTGGGCCCCTTGTCATGCTTCTCCTCTCCAGGCTTCGGCACAGATGTGACTCTTCAGCTGATGACTGAATGTATAATTCTTTTTATAGATTGTTGGACTTACTTTGCATATATATGTATATACACATATACATATATATATATATTTAAAGATTTTATTTATTTATTTATCAGAGAGAGAGAGACAGCATAAGCAGGCAGAGAGAGAAGCAAGCTCCCCAACGAGTAGGGAGCCTGATATGGGGCTCAATCCCAGGATCCCAGGATCATGACCTGAGCTGAAGCCGGCGGCCTAACCCACTGAGCCACAAGGGCGTCCTGCTAATATATATTTTTGAGGACATTTTTGCTCCTACATTCATGGGAGCTATGGGTCTAGTTTTCTTTCCTTGTTATGTCTTTGATTTTGTGTTAGGATGATGTTGGCCTCACGGAATGAGCTATAAAGTATTTCCTCTGCTTCTAACTTCTGAAAGAGATTACAGAGTATGTGTATAATTTCTCCCTTAATGGTTTGATAAGAATTCACCACTGAACCCATGTAGGCCTAGTACTTTTTGTTTCTAAAGGTTATTAATTATTGATTCAATGTCTTTAATAGATATAGGGCTATCCACACTACTTATTTCTTCTTGTGTGAGTTTTGGTAGGTTATGTCTTTTAGGGAATCGGTCCATGTCATCTAGGTTATCAAATTTGTGGGCATAGAGTTGTGTTTATAGTATTTCTTTCTTATCCTTTTAATGTCCATGGAATCCGTAGTGATGTCCCTTCTTTCATTTCTGATATTAGTAATTTGTGTCCTTAGTCATTTTTTTCTTGGTTAGCCTAGCTAAAGGCTTGTCAATTATATTGAGCTTTTTAAAGAATCAGCTTTTGTTTTCATTGATTTTCTCCATTGATGTCCTACTTTCAATTTTATTGATTTCTGCTATAATTTTTATTATTTCTTTTCTTCTACTTACTGTGGGTTTAATTGGCTTTTTCTAGTGTCCTAAGGCAGAAACTTAATTGATTTTAGAGCTTTCTTCTTGCCAAAGTATATGCATTCAATGCTATAAATTTCCCTCTAAACACTGCTTTCTTTGCATTCCACAAATCTTGATTAGCTGTGTTTTCATTTCTATGTAGTTAAAACTATTTTAAATTTCTCTTGAAATTTCTTTTTTGACCCATGTGTTGTATTACAAGTATGTTTTTTAATCTCTGCATATTTTGGAATTTTGCAGTTATCAATCTGTTATTTCTAGTTTGATCCAGTCCTGGTCTGAGAACAGGTATTATATAATTTCTATGCATTTAAATTTGTTAAGGTGTGTTTCATGGTCCAAAATGCAATCTACCTTGGTGAATGATCCAGGTGTGCTTGGGAAGAATGTGTATTCTGGGGATGCCTGGGTGGCTTAATCAGTTGGACATTCAACTCTTGATTTTGGTTTAGGTCATGATCTCAGGGTCATGAGATTGAGCTCTGTGTCAGGCTCTGCACCAAGTGTGGAGACTGCTTAAGATTCTCTCTCTCCCTCTGCTCCTCCCTGCTGCTCATGCTCTTTCTCCCTCTCTTATAAAAAATATAACAAAACCCCCCCAAAAGCCCAAGAATGTGTATTCTGCTGTTGTTGAATGAAGCAGTATAGTCATTTAGTAGTATAGACATTTATTATATTCAGTTGATTGATGGAGTTGTTGAGTCCAACTATGTCTTTATTAATTTTCTGCTTGTGTGATTTATTCATTTGTGATAGAGGGGTGTTGAATCACCAGCTATAATAGTGGATTAACCTATTTCTTCTTGCAGTCCTATCTGTTTTTGCCTAACATAGTTTGATGCTCTGTTGTTAGGAGCATATAAATCAAGGATTGTTAGGTGCTAGAGATTTGACTCCTTTATCCTTATGTAATGCCCTTGTTATCCCTGATAACTCTCTTTGCTCTGAAGTCTTTTTGTCTGATATTACTATAGCTACTCCAGCTTCCTTTTGATTACCAAATAGTAGATATATAGATATATGCTAATAGATATATTAGCTATATACAAAAGGATATATAATTGAATACATTGTTGCTACTGTTATTTTGAATAAACCTCTATTTGTTAGGTCAATCAAGAATAAGAAAATATGTCTTAATTATATCTTCGCTTATTCCTTTTTGGATGTTCTTCCTTCCTTCCTTTCTTTTTTTTAAAAGATTTTTTAAATTTATTTGACAGAGAGACACAGTGAGAGAGGGAACACAAGCAGGGGGAGTGGGAGAGGGAGAAGCAGGCTTCCTGCTGAGGGGAGCCCGATGCGGGGCTCAATCCCAGGACCCTGGGATCATGACCTGAGCCAAAGGCAGATGCTTAATGACTGGATGCTTAAAGAACAGGATCCCCATTCTTCCTTTCTAAATGTAGAACTGAGTTTCTGATATATTATTTTTATTCTCGATAAAAGAACTTCTTTTAACATTTCTTGCAAGGCAGGTATTTCCTCAACTTTTGTTGGTCTGCAGAAGTCTTATTTCTCCTTCATTTTTGAAAGATAATTTCACAGGGTACAGAATTCTAGGTTGGTGTTTTTTTCTCTCAATGCTTAAGTATTTCACTCCATTCTTTCTTGCTTGCATGGTTCTGAGGAGATGTTGGATACATTTCTTAACTTCTCTTGTCTATAGACAAGATTTTTTTCCTCTGGTTTCTTTTAGGGTCTTTTCTTTATATTTAATTTTCTGTAATTTGAAAAATGATATGTCTAGGTGTAGTTTCTTGGCATTTTTCCTGCTCAGTGTTCTCTGAGCTTCCCACATCTGTGGTTCGGTGTCTGTGCTAATTTGGGGGAAATTCTCAGTGATTATTGCTTCAAAGATCCCTTCTGTTCCTTTCTCTTTCTCTTCTCCTTTTGGTGTTCCCCTTGTGCATGTGCTACTACATCTTTGTAGTTGTCCTTTAGGTTTTGGATCATTCTGTTCTGTTTTCAGTCTTTTTTCTCTTTGATTTTCAGTTTGGGGAGTTTCTGTTGTCATAGCTTCAAGATCAGGGATTCTTTTTTTAGCCATGTTAAATCTACTAAGTCCATCAAAAGCACTCTTCATTTCTCTTCCAGTGTTTTTGATCTCCAGCATTGTTTTTGGTTCTTTTTAGGACTTCCGTTCCTCTGCTTAGATTGCCCATCTGCTCTTGCATGCTCCCTATTCAATGTGGCCCTTTGCATATTACTCAGAGTTGTTTTAAATTCTCAGTCTGATAATCTCTGCCTGTCTGGTTGTAATGTTTTTTTTTTTTTTCTGTATTTTCAAACTGTGTTGTCTTTTAGTATGACTTATAATTTTTTAATTCATATTTGGCTGTGATGTACTGGGTAAAAGGAATTGCTTCAAATAGGTCTTTAGTACTGCAGTGGTGGTGGGGAGGGCCCTTTAGGGAGCCTGTGTTTCTGGGCTGTGCATTTCACAGTGTCTCTCAGTTTGTTCTCTCCTCCCTGAATAGTTTGGGAGAGGATGGCTAGAGTGGACTACAGTTGGGTATTTCCCTTCCTCCAGGTCAGCTCGCTTCTGATAAACCCTAGCAAATTAGGTCTGGTTAACTAGTTTCTCCTGATGGCAGGCCTTGTTAACAGTGCTCTGGCATATTTCAAAAAACTTCATTTTTCCCCTCTCCCTACCAGAAACACGAGGGGATTTTTCTCTGATATTTATGGTGAGAAACTGGCAGAGCTCCTGTACCAAAAAAAACCCACAAACAAACAAAAAAACTCATGAAAGTGTGGGGTCCCTCCTATGCTCAGGCCCTTCTGGACTCTCCAGTTTGTGGGGGGCAGCAGTTCGTGCTATGACCTCAGTTCGCTTACAGAGCTGGGGAAGGCTGTGGATTGTTCAGTGTGTTCAGCTTTTTGCCGGTTGTGAGGATGGAGTGGCAACTTCTGAGCTCCTTGCATATGGCATGGGAGATCTTTTAGGTATTTTTTTATTGAGCATCATGTCTTTTTTTTTTTTTAATTGGTAAAGTATATATTATGAAAATTCACCACTTTTCAGTGTAGGCTTTAGGAGCATTACGGACACTCACATTGTTGTGAGACCACTAAACCCAGAATTCTTCTGATCCTGCAAAACTGAAACTCTGGAAGCGTTCAACATCAACCCTCCGTGCCCCCTACCCCTTGCCTCTGGCTAGCACCGCTCTACTTTCTGTCGCTCTGAATTTGACTCTTCAGGGTCCTTCATATAAGTGGAACCTAAGATATTTGTCCTTCTGCGACTGGCTTCTGTCACATAGCATAATGGCCTTGAGGTTCATCCCTGTTCTAGCCTGTGCCGGAACTCCATTCCTTTTTAAGGCTGAATAATATTCTGTGGTGTATAGACGTCATATTTTGTTTACTATTGCCCCGTCACTGAACACTTGGGTTGTTTCCACCTTTTGGTTATTGTGAATAATGCTGCTATGAACCTGGATCTGCAAACATCTGCTGGAGACCCTGTTTTCAATTCTTTTGGGGATATGCTCACAAGCGGAATTGCTGGATCCTCTGATGATTCTACATTTATTTTTTGAGGACCCGCCAGGCTGTTTTCCACAGGGGCTGCACCAGTTTGCATCCCCACCAGCCATGCTTGAGGGCTCCCATGTCCCCACATCCTCGCCGACTCTTGGGCTCTTGTTTTCTTTCTTCTCCTCCTCTTCTTCCTCCCCTTTCTATTCCCCTTTTCCTCCATTCTTCTTCTTTTAGAATAGCAACCCTAATGGGTGGGAAGCAAGACCTCACTGCGGTCACTTCTGGTCTCTTCAGACACATTACTGAAGCCCAGTTCCTCCATCTGGGCTGAGCCTGATCACTGTGTCGTCTGCATCACTGACAAGCTCCCAGAAGATGCTGCTGTTGCTGGTCGCCGGCCCACCTTTGAGTCACAAGCGCTTGGGTGGTCGCTGAGAGACTACCTCGTCCCCAAACTCCTCCTGGGCCCCTGGGACCTCACCCTGCCCTCATCCATCTGAGGATCATTTCCCACATCCCTGACAAGCAACTTGGGACTGTGGCTTCTGCTGCTGTCAACACTCAGGCTGAGGATATTTTTGTTTTGTTGCCTTAAGCTTTGCTCTGTGAGGATGGGAAACTCCCCTCACCTGACTCTTAGCTTCCCCCAGAGTACCCAGCCCAGTGCAGAGCGGGTGATGTGTTCTCAGTGCCATTTGTTGAAGAAACGTTAACAACAGTCCTCAGCTGCATGTAGACTTTGGACTTTGTGGTTCACAAGCCTCTGCATGAGCTTCATTCAGGACCTGCTACTTCTCTTCCAGCGGAGCCAACCGTTCCCTGGGCCTGCACACTAGGCATGAATTTTCGCATGCCATCATCACAGCAGTCTGTGAGTTATGCAGGGCAACAATTGTATGAGTTACTTGCCTGCAAGGAAGGGGAGCCTGTTATTTAGAGAAGTGTCAAGTGTGTCACACATGGTATCCTTGGGGACGGCGGCAAGACTGGGATCTGTCCCCACTTCTATGGAGGAGAGTTGGGACCAGGGGCAGGAATGGGTGCTTGATCCTTCTTGCTGGGCTAGCCAGTGTTCCTGAACTCCAGTCTCTGAGGGCCTCCCTGCCAGCCATCCTGCCTAGACCAGTCCCCAGCAGCAGGTACCTACATGGCTTCTCTCCTGTTTGCATCAAACGCCCTGACATCCTGGGGGTGGGGGGGGGACAGCTCAGAGGACCTGATTTCTGGCCTCGGCTCCATCGCTTCTGACAAAGAGACCATATACCAGGCACGGACCCACCGAGCCCCGGTTTCCTTTTCTGTAAAATGGAGCAGTGCGGTCTGCCCAGCGGGGCCCAGGGGGCTGTGGTGAGCCCACACCAACAGCTCTTTGAGAAAATGCTGTGTGCGTCATGAAGAGATGTACATACATGCTACACCGTATGCACATTGTGTACCTTGTAAAATGGAATTGCTTTTTCATTTTTAAAATTCGGATATTTACATAGAAACACTCTCATATGCCTGACCATTTCATTGGCTCATTTATTTGTCTTGCTGCGGTAGAAAAAGAAGACATGAACCCCATGGAAGCTACCAGCTCTCGCCTCCTAGTTCTGAAACTTGACTTCCATTGTCACCCTTCCATTTCCCAAGGGCTAGCTGGAGTGGGGGGTCCTCCAACAACAGGATGGCAGCTCCGAGTTAAAAGTAAATTATTCTTCTTTATTGTAGCAAGGACATTTAATTCTTTTGGTGATTTACTCTTCTTTGTAATTATAGATGTGGTGGTTTGAATGTCTTGTATACTACATTACAGATTTTCTTTTATACAATTTATCCCCATTACTGATTTAAAATTCTTCCTTTATAAGTTTTTATTCCTGTTTCTGAGACAGCGTTTAGGGACTCCGGCTGGGCCCAGTGCCTCTATGGGGGCTATTAGAGTTACTGTGTACATATATAATTAAGGAATTTCAAAACACAAATTACCGCCTTTGGGGCCAATAGCCAGCGCAGTTACCATCTATCATGCCAGCTCCCGAGACAGCTCTGTGTGCGTTTGGTAAAGTAAATTAACATACAACAACTTTGCTTAAAATAATGCTCAAATTTAAGATGTAGCAAGAAGCAGGAAAAACAAATAAAGGGACCCAGGGAGAGTCAGAATCACCTACTTAAATGAGGAGAAAATTCCCACCTGGTGCCTTTCATCACTGGTAGGTTCCTGCACGAAGCTGTCGAGATACTCTGAGTCCCTCTCCACTTCCTCTGGTTTTCTGGCCAAACTTCTCTGGGGTTTGCCTCATCTCTGATCAGACCGTACGCTTGGAAGGGACCTTTGGAACCTCATCTATGTGACATATTTTATCCTTTGGAAATGTATTATCATAGAGACATTGGAACCGCATTTGAGAGTTTGGAAAATAGGAGGGAAATCGCCCATCACTCGAGCAGCTGAAGACAAGCCGTCTCAAATATTAGCCCAATGGGAGGTCTGTCTCTGGCTTTTATGTCCAAGCTGGGACTCTTGGCCTCAAAAGCCTGCTTCTAGTCTTGGAAGTTGGTCCCTTCCCAAAATTATAGCACTACTTTTTTTTTTCTTTTTTCTTTTTTTTTTTTTGCTGCCAATAAAACCATGTTCAAGGCTAATATGAATGCTTTAAAAAATACAATTGTCCTTAGGAGCCCAGTTAACAGAAGCAGATTCTTTAAAACAGATGTGTTTGTGGTCCCATGTTGATGTGAACAGGGCACTGGCTATTCAGATGGGTGTAGAAGCTTCCCTGTCCCCTAAGAAGGAAGTGAAATGAGGGTTCTTTGTATACACAACCCCAAAGTCAACCATTGCTATGCTCTGCAGCAATAACCAGCAGTAATATTTTGGTGTGTCCTTTTAGATCAGCTCAATGTGTATTTTATATATAAAGATTCATCCTTCAAAAAGCAAGCTGGACTTTATTACTTTTTGGCCCTTTTTCTCACTGACTCTACTTGGAACACTTGCCCAAGTCAGTGACTATCTCAGCATGTGACTTTTAATGGCTGCACAAGATTCTATCACTCAGCTGAAATCGCCATTTCTGTAGCCTTTTCACTACTGATGAAAATTTAGGCTCTCTGCCTGTATTCTTTCTGCTATTAAGAACGAGGCTTCAGTGCACACCCTCATGCACGCATCTTTGCCCACATCTGCTATAATTTTCTTAAGATAAATTCTTAGATACAGGGATACCGTGTCAAAGGTTATGCACATAGACATTATCACTTACTCCTCCTAAAAATTACATTTTCCTTGGTAAAAGAAGCAAATTGCTTGGAGACAAATCTGCTGCACTTGTAATATTCGTGTAGAACATCTTGGTGGGAATGGTTAACGATATGAGTGCTGGTACCAGCCCCCATTCCAGGAGCAGAAACAGAAAATGACCAAAGGACCCTGGAGTCACAGCTCCCTGAGGAGGAAAGTGCCAACTGCTCCCCAAACCACAGCTAATCCTCAGTGGGGAGGGCAGACAGCCAAGACTCTTTATCTGTTGAAGGTGATTCAGTCAAGACAGAGTAATAGGATTACAAAAGAAATGGCGGTTGCACAGAGCTGGTTGTAGTAGCATTGTGACAGGAATCATGGTCATAGAAGGTTCCAGAAGCTTTATTCGGTCAGGCAGTTTGTGGAGTGTTGGGTTTTCCTTGAGTGGAATTCTGTGGGACACCAGTCCTAGAAAGTGAGCAGTAGGTTGGCTGCAAAGCTGTTTCTTTTCAGTTCATTAGAGAACAGCTTGGTGGGTCCCCAGGTGTAACTCACGAACTGGTTTTGACAATACATTTCTTTCTGGGCTCTCACCTCAGTAGGAGTCTGCATTTTCTGTCCTCTTGGCATGCACACGTTATAATGTAATGTAATGTAATATCATATAAATTATATATAATCTCATATAAATTATATATAATATAATATATACATTTTAAAAAGCTAGTTTGATTTGGGTTTCTGCCACTTGGACACATGATTCCTGACCACTATGTGATACTGAATTTCAACTCAACTCAGAGATCAAAATGGGATAATGTAGCCTCTGAGCCTATGTGAATGGGCTAAGTCCCCTCTTAGCACTGATGGCAGACGGATAAATGAACCCCAGTCCTTCTCTCAAGGAACTTGTAGTCTAGGGTAGGATCTCAATGTCCCACAGACAAGGCAGTGACAGGATGGATGGTCAAGGAGAGAAAAGTTCACATTCAACTGCCAGGATAAGGACAGGATTTGTAGAGGAAGTGACCTTTTTAGATTTTATTTTTATTTTTATTTTTCTTATTTTTATTTATTTGTCAGAGAGAGAGGGAGAGAGAGCGAGCGAGCACAGGCAGACAGAGTGGCAGGCAGAGGCAGAGGAAGAAGCAGGCTCCCTGCCGAGCAAGGAGCCCGATATGGGACTCGATCCCAGGATGCTGGGATCATGACTTGACCCGAAGGCAGCCGCTTAACCAACTGAGCCACCCAGGCGTCCCACGTTTTTAGTTTTTAAAAAGATTTTACTTATTTATTCATTTGAGAGAGAGCTCATAGGAGTAGGGGAAGAGCAGAAAGGGAAGGAGAGGGTGGGAGAAAAGTCTCAAGCAGACTCCACACTGAGCACAGAGCCCTATGGGATCTCATGACCCTGAGATAAAAGCAAGAATCAGATGCTTAACTGACTGAGCCCCCGGAGGAAGTAACATTTCTGACAAGTCTTGGAGCATGATCAAGAATTTGACAGGTGGAATTGGCAAGTGATAGCATTTCTGATAAAGAACACAGCAGAACCAAGTGCTATGAGGGAAAGTGGGGTGCTCACCTTTAGGGAGAAGCCAGGAGATAAAACTAGAAGGAAGAGTAGGGGCCTTGGATATTGTTTGGATCCAGGCTGAAATAAAAACAAGATATCTCCTTCTGTGTTTGATGGAGCTGCTTTTATCAGACCCACAGACCCATGGAAACAACTAGAAAACTCACACAAAATTAAATAAAAAGAAAACAAAGCCCTCAAAGCCTCTGTGTGAGGGCATCATAAAGCTATGAAGGTAGACAGGATTGAGGGGAAAGGTCTCAGGATGAAGGGATCATTGAGGGCAAGTCAACATGCTTTTCCTTCTGGGTATTTTGTTGATACTCAGTTGTGACAAGAGGCTGAGATGCTTGCTAAAAGGCCCTTGCTGAGAGGCAGAGAAGCTAGCAGAAATTTGGGCAATCCTGCAGGACTGGGGAAGCAAACATTAGAGGTAGAGATTGCTTAGGCAGCCAGCACTTAAGGAGTCAATATCACAAACAGAAGAGAACTGAACAGAAGTGAGCCCAATACTTGATGGTTCTCACCTTTAGGCATTTGTACAGGGCGCAGTTACACAGGGCAAGGGGCTAAGAATCAAAGATGTTGAACAATCAGCCAGCTATTGGCAGTTTTATGGTATTGGGGTGGGAAACATTTGTATTCAGGAAACATGCAGGAGGAGGGGCCCTAGTAAATACTCCAGACTCTGAACTGGACACCTGGTATACACCCTTAGATGGGGGAAACCAGAGATTTACAAAGACTATAATTTAGCCTTGGGTCAGCAGAAATTAATAGGATAGAAAACAAACATAGAATAAAGCCATATGTTCATTCTTCAAAAAGCCTAATAAAATCGACGACCCTCTAGCAAGACTGAGAGCACAAAGTACCAAAATCTTGACTGAAAAAAAAAAAAAGAAAACCCAAAGCCACTATAGATCCTACAGATATTAATGGTAATATTATGAACAATTTTATTCTTATATATTTGGAAATTAGCAAAACAACACTTAACTACAAATTACTCAAAAACAAATAGACAACCTGAATAGTCCTATGTCTATCACAGAAACTTATTCTATAATTGAATTCTTCCCACAGAGAAAGCTCCAGATTCAGATGACTTCACTGGTGGATTCTTTCAAGCATTCAAGGAAGATATAGCCAACCAGTTGCACCAAAATTTAGAAAAAGAATCCCTCCCCAACTTGCTTAAGGAGGCTAGCATAATCTCACAAAAACTTGGTAAAGACATTACAAAAAAGGAAAATTATGGCTTAATTTCTCTCGTGAACATAAAAATCTTAAATAAAATATTCTAAATAGAGTACAATGATACATAAAAGCTATGTTGGGTTTATCCAGGAATGCAAAGTCAATATAAAATTAGTCACTGTAATCACCACACTGAGAGAATAAAGGAGAAAAACAAAATGCAATAAAAGCATGTGACAAAAAGTAAAAATCAAGAATAAGAACAGGACTTCTTACATTGGATAAAATATAGTAAAGCATCATATTTAATGGTAGAATATAAACATCTTTCACTCTGAAATAGTCTAAGTGACAAGGATGGCCACTACCACAAGTTATGCATTTTACTGGTGGTCCTGACTAGCATAATAAGGTAAGAAAAAGAAAAAAAAGGTAGAAGAAAGAAAGAAAGAAAGAGGCATAAAATTATTCTTATTTATAGACAACATGATAGCATAGAAAACACAAAATAATATATAAATTATTAGAATTAATAAATTAGCCTAGCAAGACCTGGATATGGACTCTCTATAGAAAAATAAATTGTATTTTTTTTAACAGCAGCAACAACAAAAAATCAAAAGATAAAATAAAATAATCACTTCCAGTAATATCAGCCCCTCTCACCCCCACCCCACCTCATACAATTAAAAAACCCACATTGAGTTTCTAGGAATTAATCTAATGAAAAATGTGTGACTCTTCAACACTGAAAAGCACAAGTTCTTACTGAAGGGAATTAAAGATGACAAATAATGAAGGTATATACCATGTTCATGGTTAGAAAATTCACTACTATAAAGATATCAAATCTTCCTCAAATTAAAGTATAGATTCAATGCAAACTGAATCCAATTCTAGGATGATTTTTGTGGAAATTGCTGTCTGATCCTTATACATATATGCAAGAGCCCAGAAGAGCTAAGATAATCTTATAGAAGAGCAAAGTTAGAAGACATATATTATTAGATATCAAAACTCATGGCATAGCTACAATATTTAAGAGAGCACGGCATTGGTGTAAGGATAAAAAATTGTTTAATGAAGAGAACAGAGTCCAGAAATAGACCCATATATTTAAGGTTAGTGGTTTATGTCAAAGGTGACTGGCATTGCAGTATACTAGGCAAAAAAAGTCTTTTCACCAAGAGATACTGAAATCAACTGGGTACCCATACGAAAAAGAAACCTGACTCCTATCTCATACTGTACACAAAAAACAATTCCATAGATAGGATTATACATCTAAATGTGCAAAATAAATTAATAAGGCTTCTAGAAGAAAATATAGAGATATCTTTATGACCTTGGTTTAGGAAAATTTCTAAAACATGACACCAATAACACTAAGTATAAAGAACAGGGTTAATGAGTTGGACTACCTTAAAATTAAAGAATTTCTGTTCACCAAAAGATACTGATAAAGAATAAAAAGTCATGTCTCAGAGCAGGAGAAGATATCTGTCATATAGATATCTGGCTAAGGACCCATATTAGAATATGAATATAAAATATTAATAAATTAATAAAAACATTAATATGAATATTAAAACCTCACAAACCAATAAAGAAAGATAAACATCCCAATAGAAAAATGAGCAAAAAGACTTGAGTAAATGTTCTACAATAAAGCAATAAACATCCAAGTGACCAATAAATACCTGAAAAGTTGCTCAACCATTATTATCACCACGGAAATACATTTTCAAGCCACAGTGAAGTAACCATTTGAATAGCTAAAATTAAAAAGACTGTACTACCACGTGTTGGAGAATATGTGAAACAATTTGAATTCTTATTTACTGTTGGTGGGAATGTAAATTGGGACGTCCACTTTGGAAAACGTTTTTGGCATTATCTACTAAATTTGCACATATATACAGCCTGGGTCCCAGTGCTTCCATGCCTACGTGTATGCTCAAAATAGTTAAGTACACTTAATTATCAAAAGACATGCATGGGGGGCGCGTGGGTGGCTCAGTGGGTTGAAGCTGCTGCCTTCAGCTCGGGTCATGATCCCAGGGTCGTGGGATCGAGCACCGCATCGGGCTCTCTGCTCTACGGACAGCCTGCTTCCTCCTCTCTCTCTCTGCCTCTCTGCCTACTTGTGATCTCTGTCTATCAAGTAAATAAATAAAATCTTTACAAAAAAAAAAAAAAAGACATGCATGAGAAAGTTCACCAGAGAATAATCGATAATAGCCCAAACTGGAAATACCTCAATATCCATCAACAATAGAACAGAAAATTAAATTGTGGCATATTCGTACCATGGGACACTCTACAGTGATGAGAAAGAACAAATTACAATTATATACAACAATATAGATGATTCTTCCAAACATGATTTTGAGGGAAAGAATCCAGACACAAAAGGGTATTATTTGATTCCATTGATAGAAGGGTTCAAAAACAAGCCAAGCTAATTAGAGTGAAAGCCATCAGGAGAGTGTTGAATTTCCTGGGTGGGGGTAACAGCCAGGGGATGTCAGGAAGACTCTGGGATGCTCAGAGTATCTTATGTCTTGATTTGTTTGGTGTGTTTTGTGAACATTTACTAAGCTGTGTACTTTTTGGCATGTGTGTCCTTCTTCATTAAAAAGTTTACTTGAAAAAACTTAATAAATGACCCCATGTATGATCATGGGAGAGGGGAGTCTGAGGGTGGGAGATGGTGCTGGGAGGGGCCGTTGGGGGAGACAGGGGACGGCCTGAAGTAGTTTCACTAGTACTGTCCTGGGGACGTAGGATCTGAATTTTTGCCTTACTTCTGCACTTGGCTGCAACATCTTGGCCAGTTTTGATGGTTTTCTGGGTCTCTTTTGGACTGGATTGTGGGTTTTCAACCATGAGGCTTCATGGTTGGGCTTTGTAGGTCTGCAGACTCCTTGAAACTGTAAACCTATGTGTATATGTGCTTTTGGAGTGAAGACCAGGGCTTTTTAACCAAATTCTTTAAGGCATCTGGAACCTAAAAAGATTAAGAGTTACTGAAAAGATGGTCCTCAAGGCTCTTAAAGCTTTGTATGTCAGGATTTTCTGGGCCACAGGCAATCGAGTGGAGGGCATCTTTTATACTGGGTGGCACTGAGCTGAAAGCCAGGGTGGAGTTAAAGTTGTCTCTGTGTCAGAGAGAGAGGGCGTGGGGGGCATTGGAAGGCAAGATGGGGCTACTCTTCTATCTGTAATCACTGGATTATGTCATATCCGGGAACGAGCAGAGAGGCGGGTGCGGGCTTTCTGCACCAGAGATGAGTCAGTCACTCTTCTCAGGCAAAACTGTTACAACTATGATATCTTTTTCCTGACTGCATCTACTCAGTCCTTGGCAGTAAGAATTCTTAGTATCCGTAATGTATAGCTTTGGGGGCACCAAGAAGTTGTCACAACGGATCAAGTCATCTTAAGCACTAGAGACAATTGGAACTGTAAGATTCTATTGCAAAAGGGCATCTTTTCTCTTAGGAAGCAGGTCACACTAACCATTAACATCAGGAAGAATTAGAAGCAAATTTCTGAGGCTGGAACTTGGCCTGAGGATTGGCTGAACCCTTTCTCTTGGCTTGAGACATGAAGCGATGTGATTTTTTGGTAGGGAAAATCTCATTGTGGGCGAGAGATAAACACATTTTATTAAAGTTGATTCATGGCACCATTTTAGAAGGTTTCCCACTGCATGTTTCATGTGGTAATTTCTAATTGGAAACAGGTCTATGGGAGGAAGGGGCTGGGGAGAACTCTGGCCCGCCATTTGCAGTGTGTTGGGAGAGGTGGTCCATACAGTGGAGGCATCAGGTTGCGGCCATGTTGCCCTCTCTCTGTGGGGGAAACTTTCATTCAGACCCTTCTCTTTTGGCACTGCAAGGGCCTCTTCCTTGAGTTTTATAAGGAAAAAAGTTTCAGAGTTTGGCTCCATAGCTTACCACACTCTCTTAATAACTATGTGAACTAGAACAGAACACTGACTTTCTCTACATCTTGACTTCCTCAACTGTAACATGACATGACACGGATGATTCAGCAGCTCAGGGCTGCTGTGACAACATGGTAGTTGGCCACCAGGAGAGTGATCCCCAAGGGGTGGATGGCTGTTTGCACCATGATAAAAGGCATCGAGAAACAGGATCCACAATAGAAAGGATCATGTGGGTACAGGAGGGAGGGAGTGGCTCCTATAGTGGAGTCAGTGAAGGTTTTGGGCACAGGACATTTGAGATGGACTTTGAAGGATAGACTGGATTTTGATGGAGACACAGAAGAAGTGTTCAGGCAAAAGGGAAAATCTTGAAAAGGGATGTGGAAATACGGGGATACGTTGGATATTTTGGGGGAAAGGAGCTGTCTCGTGTGGCCAGAGCTGAGGGTGTGTGAAACGAACCAATGGCCATGTGGGGGTGGTAGGGTCGGATCATAGAGGTTAGGTTAAGCAGACCTCCAGGCAAGGGCCCAACTGTTCCATTCACTCACCGTGACTGTCCAGACTCATCCATAGACCTGAAGGCTGATTCCTGCGGCACCTCCTGGAGGCACCCACTGCTCTGCTCCACTGGTTGAGTTTATCCTAATGCAAAAGCAAAGGCTCAATTAGACTGTGAAGGTAAATAGAAGCAGAGAAAGCCACAAAATTAAAAATATAAGGGTGGGATTGAGCTGTTAATCATATTGCAGCATTTCACAAAGAATAGGTTGAGTTTTCCAATGAAACGATGGCTCCAGCATATAAATTAATCTTTTCTATAGGAAGAAAGGAAAGTCATTAAATGTCATTGTCTTATTTTAAAAGCAGCAATATCCTGCCTGATTGCAAGTGCTTCGAGGAGGATGATTAAACAGAAACCTTATCTTCACCGCTCCAAGGAGAAAATTGGAGAAAAGTTATCCAATTATGGATGATAAAGCAGAGAAAAAAATCAGAGGAGAGGCAAACACGGGTCGGCAGGTTATAAAGAATGTGTTCCCCCCTTGACACCAGGATCTGCTCATGGTCAATACCCAGAAACACGCACCGCCATGAAAATTACTGTGTCTCTTTAACCAAAAATCCCTGTCAAGTCTTTCCATCCTTAATCCATTTCCAGGTTCCTATGATTGGTAAACAATTGCTATTTTGTCATCTATCCCTGTAGAGTAAACCACGGATTTCCAAACTTGCCATGGGAATGTGGGCATATCATTACTATTTAAAGATATATTTATTTATTAGAGATATATTATTTATTTATTATTTATTAGATATATTATTAGATATTATATAATATCTAATATATTATATATAATATATCTAGTATTATATAATACTAGATATATTATATATTATTTATTAGATATAACATTTATTAGAGAGAGAGAGAGAGAAATGAGCAGGAGGGGCAGAGGGAGAGGGGAGAAAGAATCTTTTTTTTTTTTTTAAAGATTTTATTTATTTATTTGATAGACAGAAATCACAAGTAGGCAGAGAGGCAGAGAGAGAGGAGGAAGCAGGCTGTCCGCAGAGCAGAGAGCCCGATGTGGGGCTCGATCCCACGACCCCGGGATCATGACCTGAGCCGAAGGCAGCGGCATTAACCCACTGAGCCACCCAGGTGCCCCGAGGGGAGAAAGAATCTTAAGCAGATTCCACACTTGGCCTCAGATCCTGAGATCATGAGCTGAGCCAAAACCAAGAGTCAGACGCTTAACCCACTGTGCCACCCAGGCACCCCTGGGCATATTATTTATTGTCCTTAAAACTCAGTGTCTTTATCTGTTGGGTGGGCCTGTTGGGGACCACTGGTGGGCCTGTGCTGGAGTTATACCACACAGGGAGGTGGGGTTTCTTATCTTCACACAATTGACCTTGTGGACTGGGTAATTCTGGGTTGTAGGGGCCTGTTCTGGGCATTGCAGGATATTTAGCATCATGGCCTGTACCCACTAGCACACCCTCTACCTCTGACCTGCAGTTGTGACATCCAAACATGTCACAAGGCATTGCTGAATATCCCTTGCGGGGCAAAGTCCCTCCCAGTTGTGAACCCTTGTGTAGGTAGAGCTTTCGGCACTGTACTTTGCTGAGCCCATACTCCACCAATAGTAGCTACAATTCTGTCTCTGGTTACTGCTGTCAGAACCGTCTAACAGTTGCTTTCAAGCCTAATGCTGTTGCTAAATGTACCTAATGCGTGATGACTTGGGAATTATCCCACATTTATCCCCCCCCCCCCCATCAAAGTACTTAATTTTAAACTTGGAAATCATGGTTCTGGTAAAATGGGATTGTTTTCCTCCAAGGGATACATATTTTTCCTCAGTTTTAAATTAAAATTTTTAGGTTCTCTATTTTCCTGGTGAATAAGGTGAGGGGTGGCAGGTACCTTTTCCAAAGTGACTGTCACTTGAACCATACCTGGTAGAACACAGAATTATTGGGTAATTACCACGTATAAGGTACCATGGGGCATGGTAATATTCTATTAAGAATGCACGCTTTATTAGATGCATTCACACCAATGTACTTTTCAAATAAGTGTCATCCTGATTGTGCAGATATGAGAAGGGACCAAGGCTGTAGGGAACATCCAGCAAAGACAGGA
>RCUC01127708.1:0-31650 GCA_003697995.1 Taxidea taxus jeffersonii
TTCTGACAGATGTCAGGTGATACTTCATTGTGGTTTTGATTTGCATTTCCCTGATGATGAGTGATGTTGAGCATGTCTTCATGTGTCTGTTAATTGTCTGTATGTCTCCACTGAAAAAGTGTCTATTAAGGTCCTCTGCCCATTATTTGTCTGTGTTTTTTGGTGTCAAGTTGTAGAAATTCTTTATATATTTTGGATATTAACCCCTTTATTGGTTATATCATTTCCAAGTATCTTCTCCCATTCAGTGGGTTGCATTTTTGTTTTGTTGATGGTTTCCTTTGCTGTGCAAAAGCTTTTTATTTTGATCTAGTCTTGTTTCATGTGCCTGGGGGGAGATACTTAGAAAAGTGTTACTAGGGCTGATTTACAAGAGATTACTGTCTGTTTTCTTTTAGGATTTTTATGACTTTAGGTCTCAAGGAGTTGAAACTTAGATCCACACAAAACCTACATGCATATATTTATAGCAGTTTTATCCACACTTTTATATAAAGCTTATACACATAGATTTTATATTTCAATTTTTTTAAAAGACTTTATTTATTTATTTGACAGAGATCACAACTAGGCAGAGAGGCAGGCAGAGAGAGAGAGAGAGGAGGAAGCAAGCTCCCCACCAAGCAGAGAGGCCAAAGCGCTCGATCCCAGGACCCTGGGATCATGACCCGAGCCGAAGGCAGAGGCTTTAACCCGCTGAGCCACCCAGGCGCCTCTATATTTCAATTTTATAGCCCAGACTTGTAAAGAACCAAGGTGTCAGTCAGTAGGTGGTAGATAAACTGTAGCATATCAAACAGTGAAGTATTATTCACTAAGAAGAAATAAGCTGTCGGGTCATGAAAAGATGTAGAGAAACGTTAAATGCATATTACCAAGTGAAAGAAGCCAATCTGAAAAGGCTGCATATTCTATGATTTCCACTAGATGACTTCTGGAAAAGGCAAAACTATGGACACAGTTAAAAGATCAGGGCTTGCCCAGGACTTGAAGGTGGTAGGTAGGGGAGGGATGAATAATTGAAGCACAAGGGATTTTTAGGGCAATGAAAATACTTGACATGATATATTCTAAATGATATAATGGTTAATACATATCATTATGCACTTTGACCAAACCCAGAGAACGTACAACACCCAACGGTGAATAGTAATGTAAATTGTGGACTTTGGTGATTATGACATGTCGGTGTAGCTTCATCAGTTTCAACAAATGTACCATTCTGGTTGGGAATATTTTTAATGAAGGAGACAATGCATGGGTAGATGCAAAAGGTATATTAAAACAAAAATCTCTGTATCTCCTTTCAATTTTCTGTGATCCTTATTTGTAGATGACATGAAACTATACATAGAAAACCTTAAAGACTCCACCAAATTATTCATTAGAATAAATGAATTCAGTAAACTTGCAGATAATTAATATACAGGAATCGATTGCATTTTGATGCACTAATAATGAAGTGCAGAAAGAGAAATTAAGAAAAAAATCCTGTTTTTACCAAAAAGAATAAAATACTTAAGAATAAACATAACCAAGGCAGGGAAGGACCTGTACTCAAACTATAATCATTGATGAAGAAATTCAAGACACCAACAGGTGGAAAGCTATCCATGCTCATTGTTTGGAAGAATTGATAACATTAAGTGTCCATACAACTCAAAGTAATCTATCAATTCAATACAATCCCTGTGAAAATATCAACAGCATTGTTCACTGAACTAGAACAGATAATCCTAAAATCTGTATTGGACCACAAAAGACCCTGAATAGCCAAAGCAGACTTGAAAAAGAATAATAAAGCTGGAGCTATCACTATCTCAGATTTCAAGATATACTTCAAAGCTATACTAATCAAAACAGTATGGTACTGGCATAAAAATAGACACATTGATCAGTGGAACAGAATAGAGTCCCCAGAGATAAACCCATACCTCTATGGTCAATTATAACAAAGGAGGCAAGAATATACAATGAGGAGAAGATAGTCTCTTCAAAGAATGGTGTTGAGAAAACTGGACAGCTACATGCCAAAGAATGAAATTGGACCACTTTCTTACAGCATATACAAAAATGAGGTAAAAATGATTAAAGACCTAAGTATGAGACCTAAACCATTAAAATCCTAAAAGAAAACATAGACAGTAGTAATCTCTTGAACATCAGCCTTAGCAACATTTTTTTAGATGAGTCTTAAAGTTTTTGAAGAGAATATCTTTGCTTCATTGTATTGCCTTTTCTCCTTTGTCAAAGACCAGTAGACTGTATTTATGGAAGTCTGCTCCTGGGCTTTCTCTTCTGACCATTGATCTATTTATCTATTCTATTGCCAATACCAGGGTCTTGCTTACTGTAGCTTTATAGTAAGCCTTGAGGTCAGGGAGTGTCAATCCTCCATCCCTGTTCTTCTTCTTCAATATTATGTTGGCTATTCTGGATCTTTTACCTCTCCATTTAAACTTCAGAGTCATTTTATCAGTATTCATTAAGTAGTTGGCTGGGATTTTGACTTTCATTACATTGAATCTATGGATCATTTTAGGAAGAACTAACATCTTGAGAATATTGAATTTTAATACAAATAAATATGGAGTTGCTCTTCATTTATATTAATTTCTTCTTTGATTTCATTCTTCAGAGTTTTAGAGTTTCCTCTGTATAAATCTTGTAGATATTTTGTTAGATTTATACCCAAGTATTCTTTGGGTGTTAATATAAATGGCATTATTTTTTATTTTTAAATTCTACTTGCCCATTGTTTGTATGTAAGAAGGCAATTGACTGTTGCATAAAGGGCTTATTAGTTCTTGGAGTCTTCTTTTTTTTTTCTTTTTAGATATTCTTTATAGATGATCATGTCATCTGTGAACAGATTCTGTATACCTTTTATTTCCTTTTCTTGTCCTAATGCATTGACAGGGACTTCCAATATAGTGTTGAAAAGGAATTATCAGAGAGACCTTTGTGCTTTGTACCTAATCTTAGTGGGAAAACTGAGTTTCTTGCCATTAAATATGGTAGCTGTAGGTTTTTTGATGATACTCTTTATCAAGTTGAGGAAGCTCACCTTTATTGTAGTTCTTTCAGAGTTTTTTTTTTTTTTTAATATTTGTTTATTTGAGAGAGAGTCAGTGAGAGAGAGCATGAGCGAGGAGAAGGTCAGAGGGAGAAGCAGACTCCCCGCGGAGCTGGGAGCCCCATGAGGGACTCAATCCCAGGACTTCAGGATCATGACCTGAGCCGAAGGCAGTCACTCAACCAACTGAGCCACCCAGGTGCCCTCTTTCAGAGTTTTTTTTTTTATCATGATAGGTGTTTGGATTTTGCCATGCATCAATTTATATGATCATGTCATTTTTCTTAAGTCTTAAAATTTCTTTATCTGACTTTTAAACAGGATTTAGATATATTATCTCTTAGAGAAGTTATTTGAACTTCCTAAGCATTAGTTTCCTGTTAGGAACCGTGTACATATGGGACTTAAACAGCAGAAATCGGTTGTCTACCTTATAGGTTGTGGGGACTTATGATAATGCATATCAATGCTTTCCTTAATGCCTATCATGTAATAAACAATAATTATTAATTATCAGCTGTCTTTGGCAAATAGGAAAGGGATAATAAATGTAATAATGTTAGAAAATAAATCTCTGGGTGCCTGGGTGTTTCAGTCAATTAAGTGTCTGCCTTCAGCTCAGGTCATAATCCCAGGGTCCTGGGATCAAGTCCTGAGTCGGGCTCCCTGCTCAATAGGGAATCAGCTTCTCCCTCTGCCCCGTCCCCTGCTTGTGCTTGTGCACTCTCTCTCTCTCTCTTTTTAAAAAATAAATAAATAAAATCTCAAAAAGAAATCCCTGAAAAATAATGAGGCTAGGTCACCTAATGAGATGGGTCAGTAAGGCCAAATAGGAATTTGAGTGGAGATTGTGGAATGTCTTATGGACTATGTGGATAATTTTTAGAGTTTAAAATTGTATTTTATTTTTGGGTATATTAAGGGGAACAATTATGTTTTTAATTAGTACACATAAATCAGAATGGAGTTTGCTTTATAATAATTCCTTTTTTTGAAACAGATTCAAGATTTTTGGAAAGTTACCGCTGATTTCTTTACGAATCTCAGATAAAAAACTGCAAGGAATTCTGGAATTGATTGAAAGCATTCCAAAACCCACACCTGCATCTGAAACATATGCCCCTGCCAAACCATTTCAGGTAATGTTTTTGCAAAATTGATAAAAATGCAAATGAAAGAAACTGGACAACTTTACCCACAAATTTTGGGTAAAACAATTTAATTCATTTTCAAGAGACCTTTAAAAATTACATTTTAGCGGGACCTGGGTGGCTCAATCAGTTAAGCATCCAACTTGATCTCAGCTCAGGTCTTGATCACAGGGTTGTGAGTTCAAGTGCCATAATGGGCTCCATGCTGGAAATGGAGCCTGCTTTAAAAAAAAGTTGGGGCACCTGGATGTCTCTGTTGGTTAAGTGTCCAACGCTTGATTTCAGCTCAGGTCATGATTTCAGGTTGTGAGATTGAGCCCTGCATCGGGCTCTGCACTGGGCATGGAGCATGTATAAGATTCTCTCTCTCCCTCCTCCCGCTGCCTCCCCCACGCCATGTTACTGTCCACCTCTAAAAAAAAAACCTTTTTTTTTTTTTTTTTTTGATATTGTAAAAGAGAAAATGATGAAAGAGTAAAAGATGCAAATATTAAAGAAAATTATATGATAAATCTGCCTTTCTTCACTAGTCTGGCTTGTAGTCACTCTCCTCTGTGGTAACACTGTTAACTACCACTTCTCTAGTTTCCCAGAAATGTTTATGGCATACACTATGGCATGCTCATGTGTGTACATATACATATGTACTCTTATGTTCTTAAAATTTACGTAATTTGTATTTGTAGATTTTACAAATTTGTAAAATTTACATAAATTGTATCATTATACTTACTGTTCTGAACCTGTATTCTTTTCACCATTATCATATTTTATATACCTTAGAGATATCTTCATATTATCATGTACAGATCTGCCTTTTACTTCTTTAGAGCCATATAGTATGGAATTGTGCAAGTGTAGCATCATCCCCTTTTGGTGGACATTGACATTGTTATGAGTGCTCACAGTTCTATCCTACTGCTTTCAGCTTCCTCGTACATATATTTGGGTATATTTTTATCCATTGCATAAATTTGTATAAGTGGAATTGCTCAGTGAATTTTAGATTTTCATGAACTTTGCCAAATTTTCTTTATTTTTTTTTTTTAAAGATTTTATTTATTTATTTGACAGAGAGAGATCACAAGTAGGCAGAGAGGCAGGCAGAGAGAGGGGGAAGCAGGCTCCCCGCTGAGCAGAGAGCCCGATGCGGGGCTCTATCCCAGAACCCTGAGACCATGACCTGAGCCGAAGGCAGAGGCTTAACCCACTGAGCCACCCAGGCGCCCCATTCTTTTTTAAATTGAGTACCAATTTATAGTCCCACCAGCAGTAAATGAGTGTTTGTTTCTCTGTTCTCATTAGTTCAATTGTTCAAGTATTAACAATTTAAAATTTATTCTGTTAGATGAAAAAATGTTATATTGTGGTTTTGATTTGCATTTACAAGTAACATAGGACTTATGTTCATGAGTTTATCGGGTGTGTGACTTTCTGATTTTGAAAACTGCTGTGTTTGTCTTTTGTTGTGTTGTGGTTTTCCAATTAAGGAAATTGTTGCTGTTTGTCCTTTACAAACATTTTTTCTTTGTTTTTCCTTGGATTCATTTATTTTTGGCATGTGCAAGTGTTTGCTTTTTACATGTTCAGAGTTACTAAGGTGGGATGCCTGGGTGGCTCAGTCAGTTAAACGTTTACCTTTGGCTCAGGTCATGATCCCAGAGTCCTGGGGTCAAGCCCTAGTCTATTAGGGTCCCTGCTCAGCAGGGAGCCTGCTTCTCCCTCTGCCTGCCTCTCTCTCTTCCCCCTTCTCTTTCTCTCTCTCTGACAAATAAATTAAAATCTTGGAAAAAAAAGTTAAGGTTTTCCTTCATGATTTCTCTGTCTTATTCTATGCACCTTATTTCTTATGAAGAAAATTTCAAAAAGAAGATACCCATTTGGGGCAATTGGATGGGTCAGTCAGTTAAGCGTCTGCCTTCAGCTCAGGTTATGATCTGAGTCTCAGAGTCCTGGGGTTGAGTCCCTCATCGGGCTCTTTGCTCAGTGGGGAGTCTGTTTCTCCTTCTTCCTCTGCCCCTTCCCACTCTCCACACCTTGTGCTCTCTGTCTCAAATAAATAAATAAAATATTATTTAAAAATCTAGTCATGTTTTTCTCTCTTTAAAACATTTTGATTTCTTTTCATGTTTAACTTTATTATTTTGAAATAATTTCAAACTTACAGAAAAATTGTAAAAATAGTATAAAGAACTTCATCAAACCCTGTGAGAGGAAGTTGCTGACATGTTATACCATAACCCTGAAAACAGTAGTGTTTTGTAGTATTTTTTCATAATCTGTTGCTGAGTTTTTTGTTAACAGGTTCTTTTGAAGAGGAGAGGTTTTAAGTTTTGATGAAATCCACTTTGTCAGTATTTTCTTCTATGGATGAAGGTTTTTATATCCCAACTCTGAAATCTTTGCCTAACACAAGATAAGATTTTTCCTGTGTTTTATTCTAGAAATTTTGTAGTTTTAGGTTTTATATTCAGATCTGTGATCCATTTTCTGTTAAATTTTTATGTGGTGCATGTGATAAGATACTGTTTATACATTTGTATTTTTGTTATTTCAGTTTCATTTGTTGAAAACATTTCCTTTTTCTATTGAGTTGAGTATTTTGGGGGGGCTCTTTTCTACTCCAGTGATATTCCTTTGATTTTTATCTGTTCTCTCGCTGATACTATAATGTCTTATTTACTACATGTCTTCATGGTAAATATTATGTATGTATGTAGGTATATATGTTTTCATGTATCCCCTTCAGATGTTAACAAGAATTTTTCTGGGACTGTCTTGTGAATTTGGTTCTTCCATCTATTTTATGCTATGTTGATGGCACCTCTGAGTTCTTTCTTTCATAATGTATATTTTATTTTACACTTTTACTTATGTTTTCTTCTTAAACACTTATAAGTTTTAGAAAAAGTACTTGGGTAAATGTTAGCTTCATTCTTAGTTATCACTGAAGGCTCAGAGGACTCTTGTCTCTCCCATCCCCTGAACTTAATCTGTATATCAAAAGGCTGTCAAACCTATGGTCTACATTAGATGTTCTTTTTAAAATCAAATGCCTATATAAAAATAGGCTGAGAATAACTATATAATATGTCTTATACTGTTAGTGTCAGGGCACACATTTGGCAAAAGATTACTACATAAGGTCATCTGTTGATTATTTATATTCAACACTAGCCCAACTCTAGAGTTTGCATATTTTTATCTTTAATCCTTATCACAAGCCAGTAAGTATTAACAGTCATTATTTTGCCCAGGGAACAGACTCTTAGGTTAAATACTTTGCTAAGATCATAAAGCTTGTAGCTTTTAGCTTGCAGAGCCAAATTTTGAATTCAGATTTCTTTTTCTCTTTCTTTCTTTAAACAAATCTACAGCCCTACAGCTGACATTTTTTCTGCTCTTTTCATGCTGCTTTCTGTATAAATGACATCCTAATCTGCAGAGACTTTATTTTCCACCTTTTCCAGTTTTCTAAGAAAGTTCAGTCCAAAATACTAGATCATTACTGAGACGTTTAATTTAACTTGAAGGGGTTTCATAGGTTAGGTAAAGAAAAGTTTTTTAAATGAAGAATCACCCCTTCATGGTTAACTTGTTTGGCTTGTCTCAGAAACAGTTTCAGTCACAGGTCTGAAGATCTTAATACCTAAAGATCTCTTGAAGCTAGATGTTCCTGTTCACTTCATATAATTTTATTTTTCTTCTTAATTTTTATTTCAGCTTTATTAAGGTACAGTTGACAAATAAAACTATAAAATACTAATGTGTACATTGTGGTGGTTTAATACATGTATATGTTGTGAGAGGATTTAACTTGTCTAGTTAATTAACACATCCATTCTTCACATACTCGTTTTTGGTGAGAATGTTTAGTTCTACTCTCTCAACAGATTCCCGTTATTCAGTACAATGTTGTTGATTATGGTCACCATAGTTTACGTTAGATCCTCAGCCTTACTCGCCTCAAAGCTGAAAGTTTGTACCCTTTTACTAACGGCTCCCTATTTCCTCCACATTATAGCCCCTGGCAACCACTTCTGCATTCTGGCTAGGAGTTTGACCTTTTTGTTTTTAGATTCCACTGATAAATGATACTATGCAGTATCTTCCTCAGAGAGAGAGAAAGAGAGGGGGGGAGAGAAGGAGGGAGGCAGAGGGAGAAGCAGTCTTATTTTACTTAGCATCATGCCCTCAGGTTCCTTTTATGTTGTCACAAATGACAGGATTTCCTTCTTTCTCATGGTTGAGTGATTTACATTATATATATAAATGTGTATGTGTATATATATAATATGTATTATATATATTATATAAATGTCATATAAATATCTATATATATTTTATATGTATTATATAAATGCCATGCTTTTATTCATTCACCTGTTTGGTGGACACTTTTCCCACATCTTGGCTATTGTGAATAATGCTGCAGTGAACATGGGAGTACAGATCTCTTTTTGATATCCTGTTTTCATTTCCTTTGGAAAAACCAGAAAAGTGAGATTGCTGGATCATATGGTAGGTCTAGTTTTAGTTTCCTGAGGAACCTGCCTACTATTTCCTTGGTGGCTGCACCACTTTCTATTCCCACCAGTGGTGCGCAGGAGTTCCTTTCTCTCCACTTCCTCTCCAGTACTTGTTATCTGTTGTCTTTTTTTTTTCCCCAGTTTTTTAAAAAATATTTTATTTATTCATGAGAGAGGGAAAGAGAGGCAGAGGTTGAAGTAGGCTCCCCACGGAGCAGAGAGCCTGATGTGGCACTCCATCCCAGAACTCTGGGATCATGACCTGAGCCGAAGGCAGACGCTTAACCAACTGAGCCACCCAGGTGCCCCTTTTTCAGGTTTTAAAACTTTTATTTGCAACTTAAAAATGGTGCATTGCAATAATTAAAATCATTTGAACAAAAAAATGGCCCTGTGATTAAACCCCATAAACCCTGTTTTACAGCCTGTGAGATGTCTCGGGCCAGCTTGATTTTTACTCTAGAGTTCACTGTTCTCCCACCCAGCATCTTCCTTCACCAACATGCAAGTTCTTTTCCTTTCCTGGTAGCCAGCTGGCTGATGGGAGTGGCAGACCCAGCCTTGATTGTCAGTATAGTCTTGTAAATTTGATCCAATCCCTTTGCATGTTACAAAGTTAAACAGCTAAAAGTAGGAAAATAAGGTAATGCTCATAAATATACAGTGCATGTTGGCAGCACATGCCTTATTATGATTCTCTTGCTGGCTTCTCCTGTTCATTTGTTTCTCCTGTTTTTCTACCTTCTTTGATACCGATGTATTGAATTTCTCAGTCTCAGCCATATCAGGTTTGTCAGACATGGTTGCAGAGGATGGTTGCAGAGGAGGCAGAGTGTGGTGCACAAGCAAGTGAAGTCTGGTCTGTGCAGTAGGTGTGCTGGGTTGTTGTCTTTTTGATAATGGCCATCCTAACAGATGTCGGCTGGTATCTCATCATTTTGATTTGTATTTCCCTTATTAGTGTCGGGCATCTTTTCATGTGTCTGTTGACCATCTGTATGTCTTCTTTGGAAAATGTCCATTTCTTCTGCCCATTTTTTAATTGAATTGTTTGCTGAGTTGAATGAATTCTTCATATGGTTTAGACACTAATCCCTTATCAGATATATTATTTGCATATATTTTCTCCCATTCAGTTCATTACCTTTTCATTTTTTTTTTTTTAAGATTTTATTTATTTATTTGACAGAGACCACAAGTAGGCAGAGAGGCAGAGAGAAAGAGGAGGAAGCAGGCTCCCTACTGAGCAGAGAGCCCAATGTGGGGCTCCATCTCAGGACCCTGGGATCATGACCTGAGCTGAAGGCAGAGGCTTTAACCCACTGAGCCACCCAGGTGCTCCACCTTTTCATTTGTTGATAGTTTTCCTTGCTGTGCAGAAATTTTTTAGTTTGAGGTTGACCCACTTGTTTATTTTTGCTTTTGTTGTCTTTGCTTTTGAAGTCTGATCCAACAAATCATTGCCAAGATTGCTGTTAAGGAGCTTACCTGCCTATGTTTCTTTTAGAAGCTTTATGGCTTCGGGTCTTCCATTCAAGTCTGCAAATCCATTTTAAGTTGATGTTGTGGATGAGAAAGGAGTCCAGTTTTATTCTTTTGTGTGTGGCTGTCCACTTTCCCCAGCACCATTTATTGAAGAAACTGTCCTTTCCTTGTATATTCTTGGCTCCTTTGCCAAAAATTGATTGATTGTTAACTCATAGGTTTATTCTTGGCCTCTCATTTTAGTTCCACTGATTTATGAATCTTTTTTGTGTTGGTGCCATACTGTTTTGATTACCTTAGCTTTGTAATAGAACTTGAACTTAGGAAGTGTGATGCCTCTGGCTTTGTTCTTAAGATTGCTTTGGCTATTCAGGGTCATCTAGATGTTAGGATTATTTTTTCTACATGTGTATAATACATCACTTGACTTCGGATAGAAATTGCATTTAATCTGAAGATTGCTTTGAGTAGCGTGTACTTTTTAACAATACTGTTTTTTGCAGTCCTTAAGTGTGAAATATCTTTTCATCTATTTGTGTCTTCAGTTTCTTTCATCAATGTTTTATGGTTTTCAGGGTACAGATTTTTCTCCTCTTTGATTAAATTTATTCACTGGTATTCTTTTTGATAGAGTTAAAAATGGTAATTCTTGAAATCAGGTAATGTGACATCTAAATTGTTTGCTTTTCCTAAATAGTTTCCACTAGTTCTTCCCCTTTCCTGATAACTTTTGGAATCAGCTTTTCAATTTTACAAAAAGATTTTGCTGGGATTTTGATGGTGATTTTATTGTATTACCAATTTGGGGAGAATTGACCTTTTAACAATATTGAATCTTTCAGTCCATTAACATGATACATCTTTTCATTTATTTAGGTCTATTTAGTTTTTTTTTTTTTTTAAGATTTTATTTATTTGACAGAGAGACACAGCAAGAGAGGACATACAAGCAGGGGGAGTGGGAGAGGGAGAAGTAGGTTTCCCACCGAGCAGGGAGCCCAATCTGGGGCTTGATCCCAGGACCCTAGAATCATGACCCAAGCTGAGGTCAGACGTTTAATGACTGAGCCACTCAGGTGCCCCGATTTAAGTTTTTTCCTAAGTATTTTGTAGTTGAAATGTACATGTGTTCACATGTTTTGCTGTTCTGTGTCCTCTGAAAATCCACATTTTGAAACCTTAACCCTAGTACCTCAGAATGTTGCTGTATTTGGAGATAGGGCCTTAAAAAGTGGTGGTTAAGTTAATATGAGGCCATTAGAGTGGGTCCTAATGCAGTCAGTATGGCATCTTCATGAGAAGTAGAAATTCGGACACAGAAAAAGACACCAGAGATGCGCATGTACAGAGAAAATGCCGTGGCGGGAGCAGGGGTGCAGCAAGGAGGTGGACATCTGCAAGCCTAGGGGGGCAGCCTCAGTCAAAACAAATGATGCCAACACCTTGATCTTGAACTTCTTATCTTTCTGAACTATGAGAAAATAAATTTCTGTTGTTTAATACCTCCAGTCTATGGAATTTTGTTATGGCAGCCCTTGAAAGCCAATACAGGTTTTGGTACCGGAAAGTGAGGTGGTATTGTAACAAATGTGTTATAGTAGGTTTAGCACTGGATAATAAGTAGAATGTGAAAGAGGGTTTTCAGGCAAGGTAATCCTTGTTAGAAAGTGGGAAAGAACTTGGCTGAATTGTTTTCTAGTGTGGAACTTCTAAGTGGTGAATTTGGATATTTAATTGAGATTTCTAAGTAAACTGTTCAAGACATGGTCTTATTTTTTCCTAATTGCTTATAGTAAAATGCAAGAAAAGATACATTTTTAAGAAGGATTTGTTAAATCAGTAACAGAACTTAAAGATTTGGAAAGTGCTCAGCCTATCCATATTGCAAAAAATGGAGAATTGTGTTACAGAGAAAACCAAGGGCATTTGCACAAACACTTGATAGAGGCATGTGACTCGTGGCTTTAATCCACTATCTCACCAAAGACAGAAATAGAGATAGATGGGGCTCTGCCAACTGAAGTACTACCAGCTTAGACTAAAGAGGGCAGAGTCAGGATAAAATGAAGAAAATCCCTTGAAGTTGTGGGATACTACAGGGTAGGACAGTAGGCCACCCAGCTGGGAATGTGCTTTATTCTTCAGAAAAAGGGAAAAGAATAATCTTGAAAGCTAGTCTGAGATCCACAGTGGTGCCATTACCAACATGGGCTCAATAGGTATGGATTTTGAGGGCTAAAGTTCCCTCTGGATTCCGAGAATGGTTCTACTTTCTTGGTTTCAGTGGGTCATTCTGCTACTTAGTGGCAGGAGTGTAGTTAGTCTTATCTTTTTTTTTTTTTTTTTAATATTTTTTTTATTTATTTGACAGAGATCACAAGTAGGCAGAGAGGCAGGCATTGGATTGGGGGGAGCATGCTCCCTGCTTAGCTCAATCCCAGGATCCTGGGATCACGACCTGAGCCGAAGGCAGAGGCTTTAACCCACTGAGCCACGAAAGCACCCCTAGTCTTATCTTATTAGGTTTGATAATAGCTGTCAGTTTTTCCATCTTATTTCCTAGGTTGAGGGAGGTATTCTTTTATTCCTAGTTAGCTGATAGTTTTATTTGTATCAGGAATATTTGTAGCATTTTATGGAATGCTTTTGCTGCATCGGTTGTAATCATACAGTTTTCTTCTTTATTCTTTTAATATGATAAATTACATTAATTCTTGAATGTTAAACTAGTCTTGCATTCCTAATATAAACCTCATTTGTTCATGATATATTATCCTTTTAGTACAGTGTTGGATTTATTTGCTAATTTTTTGTTAAGGATTTTTGTATTTATTTTCATACAGGATCGTGGTTTATACTTGTTAGGTGTTTGCATATGATGTCAGAGAAAGTCCAGCCTTGTTAAATGAATTGGAAAAGGTTTCCCTCTTCTCTTACTTTACAAGATTTTTTGTAAAGAGTAGATACTGTTTCTATCTTAAAATACCAGTGAAGCCATCTGTGTGTAGAGTTTCTTTATTGAAAGTCTTTCAGATTGTTTAATTTTTACCAGACTGTATCTGTTTTTCTCCAGTGAGCTTTCTAAGATTTTCTCTGTTAAGGAATTTGTTTGTTTCATCCAAGGTGTTGAATATGTGGAAGTAAGGTTGTTCCTAACATGTTCTTATCCTTCAGATGACTTTAGGATCCATAATGATATTCATTTATTATCTAGTTCTTTTCAGATCCAGAATTTCTCCTTGAGTTCTTCTTAAAAATTCTCTCTTCATTAATGTTTTCTTTTTTCTTTTTTAAGATTTTATTTATTTGTCAGAGCAAAAGTGGGGGGGGCGGCAAAGGAAGTGGGAGAAGCAGGCCCCCCACTGAGCAGGGAGCGCTCGATGCAGAACTTGATCCCAGGACCCTGGGATCATGACCTGAGCCAAAGGCAGGCACTTAACTGTCTGAGCCACCTTCTTTTCTATTTGTTATGACATCATTGTTGGAATTTCCTTTAGCTCTTTCTCCATGGTCTTTTTTAGCTTTCTGAGCAAATTTGAGGCATTAAAAAAAAGTCCTTTTTTAGTAAGTCTAGTGCCTTACTTCCTCTTGAGCTGTGCTTGCTAATTTTTTCTCTGTTATGGGCCATTCTTATGTGTTTCTTTGCATAGATTGTCCTGTTTTGTAATCAGACAAAGGAATTATGAGAAAACTACAGATATGTATGTTCATTAACATAGACACAAAAATCATTAAAAAATACTACAGCCGAATAGTATGATATATTATAACCAAATGCATTTACCTTATGAAAACAAAAATGGTTCACCAGCCAGTGTTATTAATCATATTCATGGAGTAAAGGTGAAAAAAATCTATGATCATCTCAATAAATCAGGAAAAAGTATTGACAAAACCCAACAATTATTGATGATAAAAACTTCTTAAAAATTTTTGAGAGAGAGTGAGCACACAAGTGAGCAAGAGAGAGCACAAGCAGGGGGAGAGGGAGAGGAAGAGAGAAGCAGAGTCACTGCTGAACAGGGAACCTGACTGTGGGCTTGTTCCCAGGACCATAAGATCGGGACCTGAGCTGAAGGCAGATGCTTAACCCACTGGACCACCCAGGCGCCCTGATGATAAAAACTCTTAAATGGGGGAATAGAAGAGTTTCTTCAACCTCATAAAGGACATACAGGAAAAACCTGTAGCTAATATTGTATTTAATTTGAAAAAGACTGAATGCTTTCCCTGTAAGATCTAGAATAGTTCAAGAATACCTTTTCTCACCACCTCTAGTCAAGTTGATAGTGAATGTTCTAGCTTCTGCAAAGAAATCAAGAAAAAGACAGGATTAAGAAGAAAAAGTAAAACTTTTTATTTGCAGATGAAATGATCATTCATGCAGAAAGTCCTAAGGAATGTAGAAAAATATCACTAGTAATAGCAAGTTTACAAGATACATTATCAATGTGAATAATTGTTTCTAAAAGTGAAAAATATTCCATTCATAACAACATTAAAAAGGACTAAATACTTCAGAAAAAATTAACAATAGAAGTACAAGACCTGTAAACCTTAAACTGCAGAACATTTCTGAAAACAAAGAAAACCTAAACATTGGAATGATATGCATAATCAAAGAGTAGAGGCCTGACCTCATTGAGTTGGCAGTCTTCTCCAAACTCTCTAGATTTCTCACCACCTCAACCAGAATATGGAAGATTTCTCTTCTGGAAATTAACAAGCTAATTATAAAAGTATATACAGTAATGTAAAGGACACATACTAGGCAAAACAATTTATTATTTTTAATGTGAATTCCAGCATAGTTAACATACACAGTGTTTACATTCATTTCAGGTGTACAGTGATTCAGCACTTCCCTGTATTACTTTGTGTTCTTCAAGATAAGTGTACAGGGAAGTACACTTAATAATACTGTGTTGCAGGGGCACCTGGGTGGCTCGGTGGGTTGAGGCCTCTGCCTTCGGCTCGGGTCATGGTCCCGGGGTTCTGGGATCGAGCCCCGCATCGGGCTCTCTGCTCGGCGGGGAGCCTGCTTCCCTTCCTCTCTCTCTCTGCTTGCCTCTCTGCCTACTTGTGATCTCTCTCTGTCAAATAAATAAATAAAATCTTAAAAAAAAAATAATACTGTGTTGCACATACATACCACTTCTTTTTTTTTTATTTTACTTTTTACATACCACTTCTTTATCCATTCATCTATCGATGGAAACTTAGGTTGCCTTCATAATTTTAGCCAAAACAATTTTGGATAAGAATAATATTTGAGGTTTTCTAATATTTGATTTCAAGGTTTATTTTATAGGTACTTTATTAAAGAAAGTGGTTTTGTTCAGTATGGGATAGACATAGATCAATGAAGTAGAATAAAGCTTGGATATAAATGTACACTATAATACATGGTTAAGATATATTTGATATCATAAAAAGATGCCAACCCAAATAAGTGGGGGAAATGTGATAGTTCTTTCAATAAATGATTTGGAAGTAACTAGATTTCTGGAGTTATTATATAATCTGGAGACATGTTCAAGGATGCTTATGGTGGCACTATGAGTAAAAGCAAAAAATCTATAAACAATACAAATATTTATCAACAGTGTAGTGGGCAAATAAGTATTGTAAATATGCAATATAGTAAGGTAGTGAGAACAAGTGAACAATCAATTATGTGTAAAATTTAAACATTGTTTTGTAGAAGAATGTCTTAGAATATTTATGATACTCCCTTTTTGTACAGTTTAGAAAGATACAGGATAAAGAATGTTAAAGAATATTAGAGAATCATTAATAGGAGATAAAAACAAGTAAATTAAAGTGAAATTGTGGTCAGTTGTAGGGAATATAATTGAGGAGAATCACATGAGGTGCTTCTAGGTATGGGTATAGTGCTGCTTAGAATGTTTTTCTTAGTTTTTGGTCTGGGTAGAAGATTCAGGTATATCTTTTCTTATTATTTTATTACATTGCATTTTATGTTTTTATGTGCTATATTTCTCCAAGCAGTAAAAAAGTCAATTTAATGAAATGTTTTTCAAAAAAAGTAAAACTGTAAACTTCCCATCTCTGTGGTTTTAAATATTGGGACTGGTTATTTCCTGTGGATGTCCTGATACGGTTTTCTTATTTAGTGAGATGTTGAGTTAATATTGTATCTAAGATCTTTTCCTACTCGAAGCCTGTCAACAAGAAAATTAATATAATAGTTCTGCGATTTTTATTTAGCCTTGAAATTGTAAAACCACTTCTTGAAATCTATATTTTATAATTTACCTTCTTAATTCAGACTGGATTTTTTTTTTTTTCTTAGTTCAAAGTGGGATTTTTTTTTTCTTTGTCAAAATTGTCTTAGGACTTTGAATAAAAATCTTTGTGCTAATTAACAGTGAATTACTTTTCTTCCAGATGCAAAGGTCCACTTCTTTGGGAGCAACACAGATTTCACAGAAAATGCTTCCTTTCTTGGAACTTCCATGTGTTGATGATGGTAAAATGAAACTGGTTTAGGAAGTTTTCTGTACTAAAATGTGTTACAAATATAATTTTCATTTTGAGACTGTATAAGAAATTGCAGGCAATAGTAGATATGTGTATGTTTCCCAGAAATTTTCACTAAAATTCCTGTAAGATAATAGAAGTGGGATGTTCCTTAAAGTTGCTTTTGCAGCAGGAATTTTTTGGTAAATAAAAGTTAAACTCATGATCTCGCAAAATCTACTAGTAAGTTAATCTTCTTTATCTTCCTTTGAGCTAGGAGCCCCTGTGAAACTCTATGGATTATGTAATTTATAATGTTGCTTAGTTATTTGGAGAATCTTGTCATAGTAAAATTTTAGTTTTATTTTTATATTTTTCTCATATTATTAAACAAAAAAATCAGGCCTTAATACCTACATTCACATGTGAAAAGTGGTAAATATTATGACATCAGATACCTGCTTTTCTTAGCCACATTGCAAAGAAGTATTTAAGCCTATTTTTAAGGCTTTAAAAATTGCTTAACCTTAAGTAACTGAAGTGACCATGTCAATCTTCAGTTTTCTAGAGAACGTTTTTCTTTCTATGTGGGGGAAGGGGCGGGAAGGAAATGTTTGTGAGATCATCTGCCCTAAATTCAATTTTTGGTCGTTAGGAATATTACTTCAGATAGTTTTAGTTTCCTTTAAATCTTCTTTTTATGATTTTACTAGTTTTGGAGTTGTTTTTATTTTTATTTTTAAGATTTTATTTATTTGACAGACAGAGATCACAAGTAGGCAGAGAAGCAGAGAGGGGAGGGGAGAAGCACGCTCCCTGCTAAGCAGAGAGCCCGATGCGGGACTCGATCCCAGGACTCTGGGATCATGACCTGAGCCGAAGGCAGCGGCTTAACCCACTGAGCCACCCAGGCGTCCCTGGAGTTGTTTTTAATAGCAGATTCTAGAAACTTATTGTGTATATATGTGTATATACACACACAGACACACATACGCACACACACACATATATCCATGAATGAAATAGTGATTGAACTCTGTTTTTTCATTCAAACCTCAGGGTCTGCTTTGTGCTTTTAATATTTCAGATTTTGTAACTCAGCCCTATTTTTGTTATCCAGGTAGAGCAAGCAAATTAGTATGTTCCTTTGAAAATTCATGTTGCATGTAATCATTGGCATTAGCATTTGCTATAAACTTTTCTTTTGCAGGGCACCTGGGTGACTCAGTCAGTTGAGCATCCAACTTTGATTTCAGCTTAGATCATGACCTCAGGGTCATGAGATCAAGCCCTGTATTGGGGGAGCCCAGCATGGAGCCTACTTAAAATTCTCTTCCTCTGCCCACTAGTGCATGCACATTCTCTGTCTCTTTCAAAAATAAAATATAAAATTTTTGTTTGCAGTTCTATACTAATGACTTTAAAAGGTGATGTTCATTAATCTAAAGGTGAACTTTATATTTTCTGTTTTTTGTCATCAGAAATGTTATTTTTAGACATAAGCTCTATTATTTTCTCATCTTTTTATTTAAATCTTGAATTATTTAGATTGCTAATATATTAGTACTCATATTTATCTCAGAAAAATTATAAAAATGTTGTTAAATCAGCCATTTTGATTATTGACTTAAATAATGTTCTACAATATTTAGATTCAGAGGAAGAATTTTTTGATGCACCATGTAGTCCCTTGGATGAACCTCCTCAATCTCTCTCTGAACTTCAAAGTTATCAGCAGAAGAAGTTTCAAAAGCTGTATTGTTCAAAAAATATGATTCAGTGTAAAATAAGATTTGAAGTGCCAGAGGTATGTACCATGGTAAAATTAATATAGCTTCTTTTAAATTGTCATTGCTGCTATTCATTGTATTTATATAGTCTCATTACTAACATGTACTCCTGTTTCATCCAGTTTAAGCTGAATCCAGATGTTGCTATGTGATTTTTCCTCCCCTTTCTTTGAAGATTAATTTTCTTAATCACAGGTTAGGAGTTTAGATCATATATTGTGGTTATTTGATACATATTTATTAAAAATAGTTAATTGTACAACATAAATGTATATGTATGTGTGATATAAAATCTTTCCTAAATTTTAAGTACAGATCGTATGAATACCTTATATCACCATTTATAACCACCATCTACGTAACTAATTTTTTATTTTGGTAGTGGTAGTTTCTTTTTTCTTTTTTCTCTAGGTTTTGATTCAGTTTTATCACCTTGTTGGAGATTGTGAACTACCTGTGGTAGAGGTTGATGTTTTAGGATTGGGCACAGATGTGGAATTTAGAACATTTGATTTGAAAGCAAATGCCTTTTTGAAAGAGTTCTGCCTGAAATGCCCAGAATACTTTGGTAAGCATCTCAATTTTCTTAAAGTAATAAACTTTAATTGTTTGCCTCCCTACTAGAGAGGTTAAAATTCTCTAGGCTTTAAATCAGTACATTTATTAAAACATCCTCAAAGAAATACTATGTTATAAGTTGGTTGTCAGTTTTTATCTTATACTTGGAAATCTAAAAGGGTAGATCAAAGACAAAATGAAGATTTCTTTTCATAAAGGAAAATAAAATAGTCCTGGTTTAATGTTAAATCTAACTCAATACTACAATGCTGGATTAGTTTCCTATTGATATTGTAACAATTGCCACAGACTGAGTGTCTTCCAACCACAAAAATTTGTTATCTTAAAGTTCTGTTAATCAGTAGTTTGACATAAGTCTTAACAGGTAAAAATCAAGGTGCCAGTTGGAGTTCCTGTATGGAGAATCTAGGGGAAGATCCATTTCCTTGCTTATTCAGTTGTTTCCAAAACTCATTTCCATGTTGTATAAGTCTGCTTCCTGCTGCTAACAAGTGAGGACTGGCCTTAACCCCCGCAGGCCTTAGTCCTTGCATTTGGTTCTCCGTATCTCAGAACCAGTACAGGGTGATAGATCCTTCTCATGTTGTCATCTCTGATCTCAGTCCAAGCTAATTTCCTGTTTACCTAATTGCCTTTGCAAAGACCTTTTTGCTATATAAGGTAACATATTCTCAGGTTTTAGGCAGACATAACATGGATGTCCTTGGGTGTCGGCATAACATTATTTTGTCTACTATAAACATTTTATGTCCCATAATCATAATGGATATATTATATTATACCTTGGATAGTATATCCATTTACTTTGTTAGGCATTTAGGAGAGGGTATTATGTACCTTTATATTTTTGGATTTATTCTTGTAAGATAATTCTAAATGGTTGTTGGAATGATTTAGATAATTTATTTCTAATGTGAATGCCTTTATTTCTTTTTCTTGCCTAATTGCTCTGGCTAGGACTTCCAGTACTATGTTGAATATAAGTGACAAGAGTAGGCACCCTTGTCTTGTTCCTGATTTAGAATAAAATCTTCCAACTTTTACCATTGCATAGATGTTAGCTATGGGCCTGTTATATATGGTCTTTATTATGTTGAGGAATGTTCCCTCTCTACCCACTTTGTTGAAAGTTTTTATCTAAATGGATGTTGAATTTTATCAAATGCTTTTCTTCATCCATTGAGATCATGATATTTTTATACTTCATTTTGTTAACCTAAGGCTATCACATTAATAGGTTCGTGGATGTTGAACCATCCTTGGAATAAATCCTTCTTATTTACGGTGTATGATCCTTTCAATGTATT
The DNA here is from genome assembly GCA_003697995.1 of Taxidea taxus jeffersonii. Taxonomy (NCBI): domain Eukaryota; kingdom Metazoa; phylum Chordata; class Mammalia; order Carnivora; family Mustelidae; genus Taxidea; species Taxidea taxus. The sequence continues at coordinate 20,401 of RCUC01127708.1, forward strand.
GTTGAATTTATTGTGCTTATATTTTGTTGAGGATTTTTGCATCTATGTTCATCTAAAATATTGGCCTGTGTCTGGATTTGGTACCAGGGTAGTGCTTGACTTGTAAATGAGTTTGTAAGTGTTTCCACCTATTTTTTAGAAACATTTCATTAAGAATAGTATTAATTCTTCATTTAATATTTGGTAGTATTCATCAGTGAAGCTGTCTGGTCCTGGACTTTTGTTTTTTGGGAGGCTTTTGATTACTGATTCAATTTCTTTATAAATAATTGGTCTATGTGTGTTTTGTATTTCCTAGAAGGTTGTATGTTTCTAGGAATTTATCCATTTCATTTTATTTTTCTTAATTATTTTTATTCATGCAATTTTTTTCCATAAATTTGAAATTAATTCCAAATAAAAAGTTAAAAAAATACAGTGCTATACTTCCTGAGTTGTTTTATATATATATAAATATTAAGCTAAATATTAAAAGTTTATATGTTTAATATAATCTAAGCCAGATTTATATCTTTTTTTTTATTCAAACCTGTATTTTTAAACTTTGAAACCTGTCATTTTTTTTATTATGTTACGTTAGTTTTTGATGTAGTGCTTCATGATTCATAGCACATAACACCAAGTGCTCCATGCAATGCATGCTATCCTTAATACCCATCACCAGGCTAACCCATTCCCCACTCCTCCCCTCTAAAACCCTCAGTTTGTTTCCTGGAGTCCATATAGTCTCTCATGGTACGTCTGCCCCTCTGATTTCCCACCTTCATATCTATTTCTTTTAGTCTATCCAGTTGTTAGCATTATGATTTTTCATTGTGGTCTCTACAACCCTTTATATTTATTTGGTTATCAGTTGTAATGTCTCCTTTCTCATGCCTGATTTTATTTAAGCCCACTTTTTTTTTTTTTTCTTGGCGAATCTAGCTAAAGGTTTGTGCATTTTGCTTATCTTTGAAAGGACCCAGCTCTTAGTTAATACTGATCTTTTAACTTGTTTTTCTGTGTGGTTTTTTTTTTTTTAGTTTCTATTTCCTTTATTTCTGCTCTGATATTTCATTCCCTTCTAATTTGGGGTTTCATCTGTTCTTTTTCTAGTTCCTTGAGGTATAAAGTTAGATTGAGTTTTTTTGTTTTAAGAGGTAGGCATTGCTGTTCTCGGCCCTCTTAGAAATACTTTTGCTGCATTTCATAAATTTTGGTATATTGTATTTATGTTCTCATTGGCCCAAGGTATTTTTAATATTTTTTCTTTTGATTTCTTTGTTGACTTGGTAAAAATTGTCAATATCTGTAGTAGTTCTTTGTCGGTCCAAATAGTAAAATTGTCACTATTTGGTGACATGATATTATATATAGAAAACCTTAAGGACTCCACCAAGATGCTGTTATATCTAATCAGTAAATTCAGTGATGTAGGATAGCAAAATACAAAATTCTTTTGGGTTTGTATACACTATGAGAGGGAGAAGTTAAAAAAACAATCCCATTTGCAATTGCATCAAAAAAATAGAATGCATAAGAATAAAATTAAGGAAGTGAAAGACCTGTATACTGAAAATTATAAGAGTGGTGAAAAAAAAATCAAGACAAATAGGTAGTTTGTGCTTATGGATTGGAATCATTAACATGGTAAAATGTTCATATTATCCAAAGCAAATCTACAAATTCAACACAATATCTACATTTCAATACCATTTTACACAGAAATAGAAAAAGCAATTCTAAATTGGTGCTAGGAAAACTGGGAAGCCATATGCAAAAGAATGAAACTGGACTATGACTACTATCTTACACCATCCACAAAATTAAGATGGATTAGAGGCTTAATGGAAGGCTGGAAACCATAAAACTCCTGGAATTAAATATAGGCAGTAAGTGCCTTTACCTTAGTCTTGTGTTGATTATTTGGGTCTGACTCCAGGTGCAAAGACAAGAATAAACAAATAGGACTACATTAGACCAAAAATTTTCTGCATAGCTAAGGAAGCCATGAACCAATTGAAAAGGCAGCCTACTGAATGGGAGAAGATACGTGCAAATCACAAATCTGATCAATGGTTAGTACCTGAAGTATATAAAGAATTTCTGCAATTCAATAAGCAGAAAACCAATTCAATTAAAAAAAAAGCAGAGGATCTGAATAGACATTTTCCCCAAAGGAAACAAAGATGGTTAACAGGTATATGAAAAGATGCTGATATCACTACTTATTGGGGAACTGCTGCTCGAAACCACAGTGAGGTATGACCTCACATGTATCAGAGTGGGTATTATCAAAAAGACAAGAACTAACAAGTGTGGGTGAGGCTATGGAGAAAAGGAAACCCTTCTGTACTATTGTAAGTATAAATTAGTGCAGACATTATAGAAGACAGTATGTAGGTTCCTCAAAAATTAAAAAGAATATCATATGATCTAGCAGTTCCGCTTCCAGGTATTTTCCCAAAGAAAATGAAGACACTAACTTGAAGAGATAAATGTACTCCTTGTTCATTGCAGCACCATTTGTAATAGCCAAGATATAGGAACAGTCTAAGTGTAGTCAATGAGTGAATGCCTAAAAGATGTGAAATCTTTATTCATACACATACAAAAACACACAATGGAATTCTATTCAGCCATAAAAAAGAATGAAATCTTGCCATTTGTGACAACATTCATGGACCTTGAGAGCATTATGCTATGTGAAATAAGTCAGAGAAAGATACCATCTGATCTGACTTATATGTGGAATATAAAAAAAAAAAAAATCCGGGACTCCTGGGTGGCTCAGTTGGTTAAGTGGCTGCCTTCGGCTCAGGTCATGATCCCAGCATCCTGGGATCGAGTCCCACATCAGGCTCCTTGCTCGGCAGGGAGCCTGCTTCTCCCTCTGCCTCTCTGTCTGCCTGTGCTCGTGCTCTCTCTCTCTCTCTCTCTCTGACTAATAAATAAATAAAATCTTAAAAAAAAAAAAGATCCAAGCTGATAGGTACGTAGAAGATTGGTGGTTGCCACAGGCAGGGGGTGGGGTCCAGAGATAAGAAAAATTTCCAGTTATAAATCAGGAGGATATAAAGTATAACATAGTCGTCATAGTTAACATACCAAATTGCATATTTGAAAGCTGCTGATAGTAAATCTTGAAAGTCCTCATCACAAGGAAAAATAAAATTGTAACTAAGTATGAGGACAGATATTTAACTAGATTATTGTGATGCTCATTTCTTAATACATACAAGTATTGAATCATTCTGTTTTATACCTGAAGCTAATACAATGTTATGTGACTTAATTTAAAAAAGAGAACTGATCTAGTAGGTTAATTTTAATTTTATAAAGCCTTTTTATAACAGAATATTGTATATGATTAAAAATGACATTAAAAATTTTTAGTTAACTATCTTTGGAGCAATTTTTGATTTACAGTGCGATAGAGCAGTTCAGGTATAGGGATTTCCCCCTGTGCATAACCTGTCCCATTATCAACATCTGCCACCGGAGGAGGACACTTGTTGCAGTTCGTGTACATTGACACAATACACCCCATGTTCATGGTTTATGTTAGGGTTCATCTTAGTGCTGTGCATTCAAAGGGTTTTGGACACATGTATAATGACAGGTATGGAGCATTGTATTATCATGTGTAGTGGTTCCACTGCTCTAAAAAATCATCTGTATTCCACCTCTTCGTCCTTTCCTGTCCTGCCTCTCCTCCTGGCAACCACTGAGTTTTTTTACTGTATCCATAGTTTATCCTTTTCCTAGAATGTCACGTAGCTGGGATCATACCATATATAGCCTTTCAGACTGACTTTTTTCGTTTAGTAATACTTATTTATTGCCATATCTTCTCATTACTCAACAGTTTACTTCTTAGTACTGAATAACGTTTCATTGTATGTTGTACCACAGTTTGTTTTTCCATTCACTTACTAAAGAACATCTTGGTTGTACAGAGGTTTTGAGAGTTCTGAATAAAGGTTCAATAAACATCTGTATGAAGGTTTTTGTGTGGGCATAAGTTTTCAACTGCTTTGGGTAAATACCAAAGAACATCACTGTTGGGTTATATGGGAAGGGTACATTCAGTTTTGTGAGGAACAATTAGGCTGTCTTCCAAAGGGTCTATACCTTTTAGCATTCTCATTAGGAATGACTGAGCGTTCCTGTTGCTTCATATCCTCACTAATATTTGATGTTAGTCTCTTTGATTTTGAGCATCCCAATAGTGTATGAAGTGGTATCTCATTGGTTTTTTAAAATTTGCATTTCCCTGGTGACCTGTGTAGAGCACCTTTCTCATATGCTGATTTGGCTTCTGTAGATCTTCTTTGGTGAGTTGTCTCTTAAGGTGTTTGGTCTGTTGTATTAATGGTGTTTGTTTTTTTCTTGATTATAAGACTTCTAGTTCTGCGTTTAACATATAGATCTGTGGTCCATTTTGAGTTGATTTTTGTGAAGGGTATAATCCCTCTGTAGATACATTTTTTTTTTCCTCCTATGGGTATCCCTTTTTTCCATCATCATTGGTTGAAAAGACTGTGTAAGTGGTAATGTAAGTGCTATTGTGTTTTGAATTCCAAATTCTCCTTTGCCAGTTTGGGTATATATATAGGAAAGCATTTGACTTGTTTATTGACCTTGTATCTTACAACCTTGATTTAATGGCCTATTGGTTCTATGGAAGGTTTTTTGTTGTTGATTCTTCCAGATTTTTTACACAGATGATCATGTCATCTGCGAACAAAGTTTTATGTCCTGTTTTGCAAAAATAAGAGAAATACCTTTAATTCTTGTTTTAATGCTTTTGCAGATACCATTATGATATTGAAAATCAGTAAAAAGGAAAGGACATCTTATCTTGCTCCTTAGTGTGAAAACCTTGAGTTTCTCACAGTTAATTATGTAGTTAGCTGCAGGTTTTTAGAAGATATTCTTTATCAAGTTAGGCAGTTCTATATTCCTAGTTTACAGAGAGTTTTTATCATGAATGGTTATTGGATATTGTCATATGCTTTTTCTGCATCTGTTTAAATGCTCATGTTGTTTTTTCCTCTGTAGCCTATAGATGTCATAGATTACATCAGTTGATTTTCAAATGTTGAGCCAGTCTTGCAGTATGGGACAAATTTTACTTGATCATGGAACACATTTCTTTTTACACTTGGTTGGATTCAGTTCTGTGTGTATGTGTGTGTGTGTGTGTGTTGTAGCAGTTGTGTCTGTGTTAATGAGAGTTACTTGCCTGTAGTTTTCCCTTTTTTTTTTTTTTTAATGCCTTTGTGTTTGTTTTGGTATTAGGGTAATTCTGATTTAATAGAATGAGTTAGAAAGTATTCCCTCTGTGTCCTCTGAAAGGGATTGTACAGAATTGGTATAATTTTCCTTAAAGGTTTATTAGGATTCACCACTGAACCCATCTGGGCATGGTGCTTTCTTTTCTGGAAGGTTATTAGTTATTGACTTGATTTCTGTAATATATATGAACCTATTTAGATTGTTTATCCTTGTGAAAGTTTGGCAGGTTGTATCTGTTTCACGGAATTGGTACATTCATTAAGTTATCACTTTTGTGGACAGAATTGTTCATAGTATTCTTTTTTTTTTTAAAGATTTTATTTTATTTTTTTGACAGACAGAGATCACAAGTAGGCAGAGAGACAGGCAGAGAGAGAGGAGGAAGCAGGCTCCCTGCTGAGCAGAGAGCCCGATGTGGGGCTCGATCCCAGGACCCCGAGACCATGACCTGAGCCAAAGGCAGAGGCTTTAACCCACTGAGCCACCCAGGCGCCCCAGTATTCTTTTAATTATCCTTTTAATGTTCATGATACCATTATTTCTCCTCTTTTATTTCTAATATTAGTAATATTTTATTTTATTTCTAATATTAGTAATCTGTGTCCTCTTTTTTTCTTACTTAACCTGAGTAGAGGCTTATCAATTTTATCGATCTTTTCAAAGAAACTTTTTGGTTTCCTTAATTTTTCTAATGATTTGTTTTCAGTTTCCTTGATTTTGATCTACTTTTTGTTATTTCTTTTGCTTACTTTGGATTTATTTTGCTCTCTTTTTCTAGTTTTCTAAGATGGAAGCTTTTAAGTTATTGATTTATATCTTATTTTCTAACATATGCATTCAGTGTTCTATATCCTTGTAAGCAGTGCTTTTACTATATATAGCCCACAGATTTTAAGGTCTATGTTCATACTTATTTCTAATGTTTTTAAATTTCTTTTGAGATTTCTTCTTTTACCCATATATTATAAAAGTGTTTATTCTCCAAATATTTTTGAATTTTCCAGCTATATTTCCTAATGCTTTGTAGTTCCATTGTGGTCTCTGTGCAGACACTGTATGATTTTTTACTTTTTAAAATTCAGTAAGGTGTGTTTTATGGCCCAGAATGTGGCCTATCTTGCTGATTAGTCCATGGAAGCATAAGAAGATGTATTCTACTATTGTTGGATGGAGTAGTCTATAGATAATCCATTATATCCAGTTGACTAATGGTGTTATTACCAAGTTGAACTATGTCCTTACTGATATTTTTGTCTGCTGGATCTGTCCATTTCTGAGGAGGATATTGAAGTCTTTAACTATGACAGTGGGTTCGTCTGTTTCTCCTTTCAGTATACTCAGTGTTTTGCCTCATATACTTTGACGCTTGGTTGTTAAGATGCATACAACTTAAGGATTGTTGTGTATTCATGGAGAATTGACCCTTTTATCATCATAGAATACCTTTCATTATCCCTTATAGTTTTTCTTGCTTTGGAGTCTGGTCTCTCTGGAAATTAACGTAGCTATCTCTGCTTTCTTTTTATTAATATTTACCTGTAGTATTTTTCTCCATCCATTTGCTTTCAGTGTGGATGTGTCTTTATATTTAAAGTGTGTGTGTGTGTGTGTGTGTGTGTGTGTGTGTGTACACGTGTGTGTGTGTGTTTTAATGATTTTATTTATTCATTTGTGAGAAAGACAGAGCACACAAGCAGGGAAATAGGCAGGAGTAGAGGCAGAGGGAAAGGGGAAGCAGGCTCCCCGCTGAGTCAGCCGGGAGCCTGACGTGTGGCTCAATCCCAGGACCTGGAGATCATGACCTGAGCCAAAGGCAGATGCCTAACCCTTTGAGTCACCCAGGTGCCCCTTAAAGTGTGTTTCTTATAGACAGTATATAGTTGGGTCTTGTATTTTTGGTCCACTGTGGCAATCTGCATTTTTTAATTGATGCATTTAGACCATTGATGTCCAAAGTGATTATTAATATAAGTTGGCTTTAAAAAAATTTAAAGGTAGTAGTGCTTTCCATTTTATTTTTGAGACCACATAAATCTGGGTTAGTTGACTGGCTCACTTCATAGGGAGTGTATGATTTTTGATCTCAGGATTGTGAGTTCAAACCCCCTAATGGTGTAGAGCTCACTTTTAAAAAAATGTATTCTGCTTATGTGTGTATAAAAAGCACTTTGGCTGTCATAGAATCTGATGTTCTTTTGATGGTTAGCTTCTTTTTTTTTTTTTAAAGGATTTTTTTTTTTAAAGACTTTTATTTATTTGACAGAGATCACAAGTAGGCAGAAGGGCAGGCAGAGAGAGAGAGGAAGGGAAATAGGCTCCCCGCTGAGCAGAGAGCCCGCAGTGGGGCTCGATCCCAAGACCCTAAGATCATGACCTGAGCCGAAGGCAGAGGCTTTAACCCAGGCGCCCCTTGATGGTTAGCTTCTTAATGTTTATAAGTGAATCAAGTTTTAAATGGAAGCTATTTTGTAAAATACTTTAAACTAGTGTCAGATTTTTTTCCCCCAGTAGACTGAGGGACTCAATATGAGGGAATCACAGAACTAAACTAAACATAAAAATTTGCATCCCAGCTACTATTTATGGGAATTAAGAAAGGCAGAGAATATGCTTATCTCAAGATTTAAGAGGGTCATCCTCTCTGGGAACTCACTCCTAGGCAAAACTGTCAGTTAGCTACTATCATGAAAACCATGCTCCCTTTTTTGAGCCCTGGATTGAATGTGGTCTTGGTATTTAGAAAAGTAAATTAAGTATTGCAGCCCGGAAGCTTAATCATTGGATATGACTTACACATTTCAGTTCCATATTTTACACTTGTTCTGTGGCCCTTGAGAACTTGAGTGTCGACTTTATTATTATCTTTTGCTAAGAAAACCATTATACACAACAGATACAGAGTTTTACTTTATTATGCTTTTTTAACATCAAGAAACCATTTGCTCCTGTGATTGGAAAGAAAAGTGAGCCAATTTGATAGGCCTCTCCAGAAATCCAGAAGTATTATAGCCATTTTCAATTATGTTTATTTTTTGTTTGTTTTCCCAAGAGGGCAGGATAAGAAAACCCTAGTTCACAGAATACTGATACACAGTTGCCACTGCACCTATTTCTGTAATATTTTTGCTTTTGTTTTTTTAGTGGGAGTGGGAGTAAGTGAATAGCATAATTTCTTATAAATGATCAGTAAATAGCTCTGTGGATAAATAAATGCGTGAGAAAATTCAGGACCTTTTTTACGGTTTGAAATGCAAGTAGCATCTGAAGTAGGAAGCTGTCTGAATAGCTAATAAAGTTTTAAATCTGGAATATTCTGTGGAATATGTTGTACTTTTTCCTTAAAAGTATTATGATTGATTTGTAGTCCTTTCTTCCACTATCTAGATGCTGATTTGGAATAGCCATAAACAATTTGGTGGTGATAGTTTTAAAGCCCTTATACAAAATACTGTTTTATAGTAGTTTTCCCACTATTTTCTTAAGTTTTGATCAGAAGCAAGAATACAACTAGTAAATTATATAACAATGGAGTTTATTCTAATTTAAACCAATATATGAAAAACTTAGTTTCTCATCACATACCTGATCTGTATTCTCAAAAATAATGGGCTTTCAGGGCATCGATGATTTTCTTTCTAGGTATTTCTGTGACTCAAGGCCACAGTTCTCTTCGTGTCCTTTCATTGTTCATAATAATTACTTGTTTTTTTTTCTTTACCTGATTGCTACTTTTTTTTTTAAACCTTACTTCCTATCAAAGTTTAGAAGGATAAGACTGTTTCATATTGTGGCGTAGAAGATGGATAGGGAATTGTGGGAAATAATTATCGATTGAGAGTTTAAAATAAAGGAGGAAGGACCTCACTTGGGTAAGGTAGAATTCAAGGCCCAGAACTGATTCAGGAAATTCTTCTTTTCCAGTTACATTTTATTATTGTTGCTGATATTTATTTTCCACTATTTTTTTTTTACATGAAAGTAACTTTAAAAAATCATTTTTAGGTGCAAACAAGAAACCAATTTATTTGATTACAACACTGGATAATACAATGGAAGATCTGCTAACCTTGGAATATGTGAAGGTAAGTGCTTCCTTTGTATGGTAAATGTACTTCTGTAATGTTGTAACTAAGTTTTATAAGTTAGATTCAGCTTAATCTTCATGGTAATGTGTTTTGTAAAACTCCTAACTTTAAGGCTTTCTTGTTTTGTCATCCTAATAAATTTTAATTTATAAAAATATAAATAAAAATAAGCCTGTGTTCTAAGTAGAAATGACGTGAAGTTTTGAGTTTTTCCCCCTCCATCAGATAACCCAAAACAAAACAAAACAAAAGCCAAACCTAAAAACCCAGACTTTTTTTAAAGTCTTATTTTGTTAGGGAGCATGCATTTGGGGCAGGGGATGGGGGAGAGGGACAAAAAGAGAAGGAGAGGGAATCTCAAGCGGACTCCTCACCGAGCATGGAGCCCGATGCTGGGCTTGATCTCATGACCCTGAGATCATGATATGAGTTGAAATCAAGATTTGGAGGCTTAGGGGCGCCTGGGTGGCTCAGTGGGTTAAGCTTCTGCCTTCGGCTCAGGTCATGATCCCAGGGTCATGGGATCGAGCCCCACATCCCGCATCGCATCAGGCTCTCTGCTCAGCAGGGAGCCTGCTTCCCTCTCTCTCTCTGCTTGCCTCTCTGCCTACTTGTGATCTGTCTGTCAAATAAATAAATAAAATCTTAAAAAAAAAAAAAAGATTTGGAGGTTTAACTAACTGAGCCACCCAGGTGCCCCAAAGCCCAAACCTTTTAATCTTGATGGAATTTATTATGGCATAATATGATTTCATTTGATTTGCCTGTTATCCGAAGTTTCCTCATTTTCCTGGTTTCAATGATTCTATTCCTTTTCTATTGATTTATAATATTCGTTTCATCTTTCATTAAGTTTTTATATATGCTAGAGTTTACTTAAGATTTATAACATATTTTCATTGACCTATTTTTATGAAAGTGCCATAATTTTTTTTAAATTTTTATTTATTTATTTATTTATTTGTTAGAGAGAGAGAGAGAGCGAGCACAGGCAGACAGAGGGGCAGGCAGAGGCAGAGGGAGAAGCAGGCTCCCTGCTGAGCAAGGAGCCCAATGTGGGACTCAATCCCAGGACGCTGGGATCATGACCTGAGCCGAAGGCAGCCGCTTAACCAACTGAGCCACCCAGGCGTCCCAAAAGTGCCATATTAATTTAATAATTACTTTATCATAGGGCACCTGGGGGGCGTAGTCTTGAGCTTCTTCCCACCCTTGGTTTCCATTCTGGCTGTGATCTCAGGGTTGTGGGATAATCTGCTTGAGTTTCTCTCTCCCTCTTACTCTGTCCCTTCCCCTCTACTTGTGTGTTCTTTCTTTCTCTCTCTAAAATAAATACATAATAATAAATAAAAACAAATAATTAGGGACGCCTGGGTGGCACAGTCAGGTAAGTGTCGGACTCTGTTTCGGCTCAAGTCATGTTCTCAGGGTCTTGAGATCAAGCCCCATGTGGAGCTCCAATCTCAGTGAGGAGTCTGCTCAAGTTTCTCTCTCCCTCTCCCCTCCCCACCTTCACGTGTGTTCTCTCTCTGAAATAAATAAATCTTTAAAAAAAATGCTTTATCGTAATAGCAGTACTCAAAGAGTATTTTATTGCTTTTAAGACCATTTTTACTATTACTGATTTAGATATTTTAAGGGTTTTATTTATGCATTAAATAGCTTTTATATGAGAAAATCATTCTAGATCTAAAGATAATGCACTATATTTGGACACTTGATAAACAGTTCTGTCACACAGAGGAAGAATTCTGAAGGCCCTTATGGAGTTGCAATTGTATATACTATATGTCTTTCTAAGATACTCAAACAGATTTGCTTTTTTTCTCTTTGGATAGGCTGAAAAGAATCTACCCAACTTGAAAAGTGCTTACAACAATGCTCT
>RCUC01127709.1:0-54998 GCA_003697995.1 Taxidea taxus jeffersonii
TTCTTCAAACATTTCTTTGAATCCCAGCACCTGGTAACCGATGAGATCATTCCGGAGAATACAAAGGCAGGAGTGAAAAAGTCTGTGCAGAGAGTCACTGAATTTTAGAGCCAGGAGAAACCAACGTGACTTTCATGAACCATCACCGTGATCTGAAAAAAGCTCAATCTCAGAAAAGTGAGGCAATGTTCTGAATAAATGTATTCTGTGGGTTGACCTAAGGAGCTGGTTTCTCTAGGGGCTGCCTAGTAAACCAATGGGCACGCTGGAACATTCGAAGCATGCCCCCATAGCCTGCTGCCCCACCTGCAGTGTGGTCCAGGTAGGGACCATCCTTCCTGAGGGAGGGTCTTGAGATGAGGCCGATGCTCCCATGACAAGTCCAGGGGGCACTGAATTGTCCCTGGTGGACCCATATTTCACTCTGGTCTCTCTCAGTTTCTTCTTCTCTTCTTCTGAATTTTAGTTCACTCTGGTTTGATTTCACATGTGTTCACTGTGGTAGCTCTGGTTCATTAGGCCCATAGTAATGATAGAGAAAAAAACACTGCTTTTTGTTAGCTATCTTTTGGGTCATATATCATTTCCTGTATGAAGCCACTTTTTTAATTTGACATGATAAAATTTAAGGGTATTGTTATGGATTAAGTATTATAACTTCAAATGTTTCAGATTTGAAATGTGACAGTAATACATAATAATACATAATACATAGTAATACATACTAATACATAGTAATACATAATAATAATAACATAAGGGTTAACTCACATATGGCATTTGCTATGTGACAGGAACAGTTTTACGTGTTTACATATTTGGTTTGCCTATTTAATTCTCACAGTAATCCTGTGAGGTAGTGACTGTTAATATCCTCACTGAAGCACAGAGAGCTTAAGTGACTTGGCTAAGATCACACAGCCAGTAAATGGAGGATTTGGGATTTGAACCCAGGCAGTTGGACTCCAGGAAACAAGTCAAGATATCCATTGTTCTTTCCTTTATTACCTGTAATCTTTCTGTTTGGCCCTGGGCCCCTCCTTAATTTCAGAAAAAAAGATGGAAAATGCATGTTTAACATTTAAGCAAAATAAGAATGATAGGTGAAATTTAAGAGACAAAACGGGATCACAGGGGAAGAAAGGAAGAAATAAAACAAGATGAAACCCAAAGGGAGACAAACCATAAGAGAGTCTTAATCATAGGAAACAAACTGAAGGTTACTGGAGGGGAGGGGGTAGGGGGTTACTAGGAGGGGGTTACCACCACTAACTTGGTGGTGGACATTAAGACCGGCATGGGATGTAATGAGCACTGGGTGTTATATAAGACTGATGAATCACAGATCTGTACCTCTGAAACCAATAATACATTAAATGTTAATTAACTGAATTAAAATAAAATTAAGAACGTACTGTAATTTTCAAGCGAATAGTGAATTGTTCCAAAAATATATTTACTTATAAAGTTTTTAAGAAAGCCACTATGGGACAGATGTGGGACCCTTATTTTTGGACAAGTGCTAGTGCTACTTGAACTCAAAGAAAAATTCAGTGAGAAGATCTTTATAGAGTAATAAATGATATCTTATCTCCCTGGAGAAAAAGACCCTGGACTTCAAGTCACTACATGCTGCCTCCTTGAGAGAGGCAGGGCCCTTGGACAGACACCACGTGCCCTGGGAGTTTGGTGGAGGGAGAGGTGACTTCCAGCTGAGTCTGACAGTAAAATTTAATATTTCAAGTTTCTCAGGTTGACTCAATTAGTCCCTATGACTTCATAAGTGACTGCTTCAGTTAGCTGCGGTGAATAAAATCACTGAATTACAATGGCTGCAAATCCTGAAGAAGACAGTTGCCCCTACTTTTCAAGTATATCGCTGCTGCTTTCTAAAAATAAAACCTATCTAGCTCTGAAATGTGAGGACTGTAATAAGATCAGATAACAAGAATGTAATTTAGGGAAATCTGATTGGCTCCAGTGTAGGTGGCCATCCAGTCTACATCTATAAAAGGAGTCTCATAAATAGATTTTATCTAAGTCCCATTGACAGTATTTTCAGTACTGCTTTCCCTTCCGTGAACTTTACAGGCTCTGGATTTTCTCCTACCTTATTCTGATTTTACAGACCTTAGTTAGTTCCCAGCTTCATGATGATCACTAGATTTGCTTTTTCCTTGGTCACAGTAGGGTTTAACTTCCTACCCTTGCTGGCCCCAGACTCTCTCAAGGGCCATATTCCTTTATGGCAGACTGAACAAATGCAACCATGGGTGACCCTTTTTCTCTCTGGGGAGCCAAGAGGATGAAGGGGCCCAGTGCCAGCTTCTCTGATCGTGCTGCTTATAAACTATAAAGCTGCCCTCATCAGGTCCTACGCCCATTTCCTCACCACTAATGAGGCAGACCTACTCTGCCTCCTCAGACCATTTTCGGATTCTCCTCCAGGTTGTATGCCCTGATTGCACATGCAGAACGGGTAGCAAAGCAGGTGCCATGCGGCTTTGTATTCATGTCAGCCTCTTCACTTAGGACTGGGGATGGATATAAACTAACCTTTGTAGCTTCCCTAGGCTTATTACTGACATCTGTTCTGCCTGAGCATACCCAGCTGGGGCCGAAGCCACATCTGCACTTTAAACTTCCACCTGCCTTTTTGTTTTCAGCGTAGTTTTAGATTTCATTTGTTTTTCATTGTGAGCTCAGAAGAGAAGATGGGTTCCAGCTATGACTCAGGGTGAGTTCCTGTGTCCTAATTCTACATTTCTGGAGCATTTGCACCTGACAGGAATTGACTCAAGGAAATGAAAAGAACAGGAAAGGCCCTAGGCACATACCGGCCAGCCCAGACACGGACTTTTGCTGGCGACGGGCACAGAGCAAAATCAGCCATGTGAAATAAAAAACATGGCTTGATGTTTTTTCTTTGACTATTCTGTGTAGGAAAGGGAGGATAAAGAGTTATCACTGGTGAGCATAGCATTACAGTTAAACACAGTAAATCACAACTTTAGTGCTCCAGAGTTTTTTTTAGTTGTGATGTCAAAAAGGCTTTGAGAAGGTAGCCAGTTTTGAGACTTTTAAAAAGCAGAAGTAGAAGTAGAAGTAAAAGCAGGGCTTTCTATTTTAGTCTGAGAGTGGCAAGGAGGTGGGGGCTGAGAATGGTCTCGCTATGACTGAGGAGGGAGCCAAAAAAAAAAGGCTCCGTCCTTGAAAGCAGGCACATCTCGAGTACTTATCTCTTTCATTGTAAAAGAGTGAATCTTGAACTTTCCTGCAGTTCTGAGGAAGTACTGTGATCCTGATGAACTCCCAGGGCACCCGGTGCCCCTCCTGTGTGCCCCTAAATGTTTTCTGCCTGGAGGAGGAGGCATGATTTGGTGCAGTCTCATATAGTGATGGTAAATCAGCGTCTTGACTTCTCCAGAGAGATAAAAAATTATTTGTTACTGTGCAAGGATCTTACAGCAGTTACATTCTGTCTGGCACATTTCCCTTTTTTGTAGTGCACCTGGTGTTGCCATGGATATGGTAAATAGGAAAAAGTTGGGCATTTTTTCAATTTTGAATTTTATCTTAAGCATATATATGGAAATGAAATGTGCAGAAGCACAGAGACCTCTTTGTTAGAGTGTGAAAGAATGCCCATGAATTCTAACTGCAAATTACATTCAGATGAGACTTGAAAGGGGGCGATTTGAGGAAGTGCCTTTTGGAGACTGTGGGCAATCCCGTCGTGGGTAGACCAGCGGCTGTTTTTTGGATTAAAGTCACAGAGATGTAGTGGTGGGTCGGTGGTGGTCAGTGACTTGCCTAGTGCTTGGGCTGCTGAATTTGGGGAGCAAGAGGAGCATTTCCCCTGCCCCTAGCAGCCGGTGACTTTGTTCCCTGTATGTGCAGCTCAAAACACTGGAATTTTCAAATGGCTTTTAAAAGGGTCATTACTAATAGGTTTGAATAGATTTTGTATTTATTATCATAAGCTTAAGTGTGGGAAAGTTCCCAAGTCAGCTAAGGCAGTAGATCCTCATCATTTGTGGCTTCTGTTTTTGTGAATTTTCCCACTTGCTAAGGCTCATCTATAACCCCAGATCAGTACCCACGGTACTTCTGTGATTGTTTGCGGGCATGTGTAGGGGTGGCGGAAAATTTGAGATGCTAAAGGTTGAGGTTGGACTAGGCGATGCTCTCCCTTCTTGCTTCAGTTCTCATGTTGTCCCCTTTATAGTTGGGCCACCCTTTTTGCAGTTTCTGTGTTTTTTATTAGTGATGTCACTATTTCAAATGCTGGGCCTGGTGGTGAGTATTATGGAGGGCACGTATTGCTTGGAGCACTGGGTGTGGTGCATAAACAATGAATCTTGGAACACTGACAAAAATAAAGTAAAATTAAGATGTTAAAAAAAAAGTGCTACCAAGCTAATGCTAAAGTGCTGCCTAGTGTTCTAAGTGCAAGATCCAAAGAATACAGAAATACTAATTTAAAGGGATACACGCACCCCTATACTTATAACAACATTATTTACAATAGCCAAGTTAGGGAAGCAGCCCAAGTGTCCATCGACTGATGAATGGATAAAGATGTGGCATATGTTTATATACAATGGAATATTACTCAGCCATAATAAAGAATGAAATCTTGCCGTTGGCAATGACCTGGATTGAGTTAGAGAGTATTATGCTAACTGAAATAAGTCAGTCAGAGATAGACAAATACCATATGATCTCACTCCCATGTAGAATTTAAGAAGCAAAAGAAACGAGGAAAGGGAAGAAAAAAAGAGAGAGAGAGGCAAACCAAGAGACAGATTCTTAACTATAGAGAACAAACCAGATGGTTACCAGAGAGTGGTGGGTCGGTGGGGGTGGGGTGGGGTGGGGTGGGGAATAGGTGACACAGGTGATGGGGATTGAGGAGGGCACAAGTGATGAGCAGCAGGTGATCTATGTAAGTGTTGAATCACTATGTTTCATACCTGAAACTAATATTACACTGTATGTTAACTAACTGGAATTAACTTTTTTTTTAAGATAAGGTGTGTGTGGTGTGTCTTTTGGAGGAAATGTATATGTTAGGCAGCTTTGTTCAGGTATGAGTTTATAGTTTCTACACTATGGATACAGTGCTCAACAACCTATATCAAATAAGAGGTTTTTTTTTTTTTAACTTTTCATTAGTTTTTAAAGACTTATCTATTTATTTTGAGAGAGAGGCATGAACACGGGGAGGGGGACGACAGAGAGAGAAGGAAAGAAAAATCTCAAGCGATTCCCCGCTGAGCACGGAGCTCAATCCAGAACTCCATCTCACGACCCTGAGATCATGACCTGAGCCAAAATCAAGAGGCAGACGCCCAACCAACTGAGCCACCCGGGTCACCCAAATAAGAGGTTCTGGAACAGAAATGCACACAGAAATAAGGTCATGTGTTGATGGGTTGACTAAAATGTGACTGGAGGTGTGTAGGGACCCAAACTGTATGTTCCTTAGTAAAAGTGCTTTGTTATTTGCTAAAGGTGACTTTGTAGGACAGAATTACCACAAATAATGAAGATCATACGTGGGAGCTCCTTTCCTTCTATCCCACCTGTTTTCTCTAACATTTCTGAGAGCGTAGCTAGATTATTAAACCATAATACCTCACCATCAGGACCAGAAGTTCTGGGAAACTTTGGGAGGGGGGTTCTTGTTGGTCTGCCACTACGAGTGTGGAAACATGATGATGTGCCAGTCCAGAATCACACATCTAGCAAAATAGAGCAGAATTTAAACTTCACAGTTTCTGAGGCCATTTCAGAGTAAGCCCATGTATTGTGTTCTTTTTTCTCCACAAGTTCCAGAAACACCACTTTTTTTTTTTTTTTTTTTTTTTTTTTATTTGTTAGAGAGAGAGAGAGAGCGAGCACAGGCAGACAGAGAGGCAGGCAGAGGCAGAGGGAGAAGCAGGCTCCCTGCCGAGCAAGGAGCCCGATGTGGGACTCGATCCCAGGACGCTGGGATCATGGCCTGAGCCGAAGGCAGCCGCTTAACCAACTGAGCCACCCAGGCGTCCCAGAAACACCACTTTTTAACATGTAAAATGGCCTCTTTCAGGCGGCCCTGGGGGTGGTTTTTCTCTGGTTCTCTTGTAGCCTGCATGTCCCGGTTCAATGTACCATCAGTATAAAAATAGGCAGCCCAGGAACTTGGCTGTCTGGGGGCGGGAGGGATGGTGCAGATTTATAGAAAACTTCTGCATCCAAATGAATGATATTCTACAGGCTCAAGAAAAAGTCCAATTTCAGGAAATTCAAGGGAAAAAGGGAAAAAGTCCCTTTCCGTACTCCCTACAAATTTTCCTTTTGTAGTTTCATACCCCACCCACCACTGCATTGCACCCCCTGAAAAAGAAAAGGACACCAACAAAACAGCCTTGTTCTGTGTTTTGAGGAAATGGTTTTGTGAGGCTGTTTGGTTGGACAGTGAATTAACGTGTCAGAACTTCTGGGATGGGCTTTCGGGAAGAGAAACGTGTGCTATTGAAAAGCCTAGGGTTCAGCTCTTGACAAGCTGTCCTCTGCTTACAGAGCCGTGGGTGGTGCTGTGGTCTACACCCCAGAACGAAACACTGGTGTGTGTGTGTGTGTGTGTGCGTGCACGTGAGTGTGTATGTGTGTATTTTTTAAATTGTGGTAAAATATACATAAAATGTATCACCCACTTTTAAGTGTTCAGTTCAGTAGTTAGTAGTGTTCGATATATTCGTGCTGCTGGGCGACCAGTCTCCACAACTCTTTACATCTTGCAAAACCGAAATTCTGGACCCTATTCTCCCTGCTCCCAGATCTTGGAAACCACCATTCTACTCCGTTATGCATGAAGTTGACTGCTCTCCAGACTTCGTATCAGTGGAATCATTCGGTGTGCATCTTTTGGGGATTGGCTTCTTTCACTTAGCATAGCATGTCTTCAAAGTTCATCCAGGTTGTAGCATATATAGCAGAATTTCCACCCTTTTTAGAACCGAATACTATTCCCTTGAATGTATATATCACATTTTGCTTATCCATTTATCTGTGGGTGGACACTTGGGTAGTTTCCATCTCTTGGCCATCGTGCACAATGCCGCTGTGAACGTGGGTGTAAAAATAACTGTTTGAGTCCCTGCTTTCAGTTCTTTGCGTATATACCCAGAAGTGGGATTGCTGAATCATATGGTAATTCTATTTTTAACTTTTTGAGGAACCACTGTGCTGAGTTCCATAGCAGCCGTGCCATTTTACATTCCCACCAACAGTGCCCACGGGTTCCAGTTACTGCACATCCTTGTCAACACTGGTTATTTTCTGTTGTTGTCTCATTTTTGGTAGTAGTCCTCCTCATGGGTGTAAGGGATCTCATTGTGGCGCTGATTCGCATTTTCCTAATAATTAGTAATGTTGAGCATTTCTTCATGTGCTTCTTGGCCGTTTGCATATCGTCTTGGAAGAAATGTCTACTTCAGTTTTCTGCCCATTTTTTTAATTGTGTGGTTTTATTGTTGTTGAGTTGTGATTTTTCTTTGTATGTTCTGGATATTAAATGTTACCCAGTGTTAAATGTGCTAGTTATGTTGAATGTTAAATGTGTTAGTCTTTTAAAGGAAAATGATCCTATTCTATTACCTCACGCCAGGGTCTTGCCTTGGTAAAATTTTGCCTTTGTGATTTCCAAGGCCATCTTTAGGCTTTGCAGTGTGCTTTAACTATTTGGGCCAGGCTTTTTCTTTTTTTTTTTTTAAAGATTTTATTTATTTATTTGACAGACAGAGATTACAAGTGGGCAGAGAAGCAGGCAGAGAGAGAGGAGGAAGCAAGCTCCCTGCTGAGCAGAGAGCCCCATGTGGGACTTAATCCCAGGACCCTGAGATCATGACCTGAGCTGAAGGCAGAGGCTTAACCCACTGAGCCACCCAGGTGCCCCTGGGCCAGGCTTTTAAACACAAAAATATCAACATTTTATCCTAGTAATGTCTTTAGGGTTTGGGAATGCAGCTTTCTGTCTTTCAAATCTTGATGTTCTTTGGGTTTCTTTCTTTCTTTCTTTTCGTTGTTTTTTTTTTTTAATTTTTAAAATTTTTTATTTTTTTATTTTTGTATTTTTTAAAGATTTTTATTTATTTGACAGACAGAGATCACAAGTAGGCAGAGAGGCAGGCAGAGAGAGAGAGGAAGGGAAACAGGCTCCCTCCTGAGCAGAGAGCCCGACGTGGGGCTTGATCCCAGAACCCTGGGATCATGACCTGAGCCGAAGGCAGAGGCTTTAACCCACTGAACCACCCAGGCGCCCCTCTTTTCTTTTCTTTTTTTTTTTAAAGATTTTATTTATTTATTTGACAGAGAGCAAGATCACAAGCAGGCAGAGAGGCAGGCAGAGAGAGAGGAGGAAGAGAGAGAGGAAGAAGCAGGCTCCTGCTGAGCAGAGAGCCCGATGTGGGGCTCGATCCCAGGACCCTGAGATCATGACCTGAGCCGAAGGCAGAGGCCTTAACTCCCTGAGCCACCCAGGTGCCGTTCTTTGGGGTTCTTTTTCTGTTGCTGTTGTTGTTGTTGTAAATGCCTTCTGAACACTTGCATTTGAAATCTTTCAGGTGTTTTGCAGTAGTTTTCCCAGAGAGTTGGATTACTTCCTGCCAAGGATAACAGAGTTGGGATTCAAGACTGTGAATTGCAGGGTCAGCCCTTCCAAGGAAGTATTTATTTTTATTCATTTTTGTTTGCCTTTCCTCGGGTCACCGTCCTTATTGCTGCTCCCTTTGCTGCTATTCCCTTAAACTGAGTTTACTACTGAGCCTAGAAAGTGTTTTCCAAGCTTTTAAAATCATGACCCCCAGTAAGACATACAGTTTACATCCTGACCAGTGTCACATACACATATACACACGTACAACTGAACCCAAAGTACTTATTGTAAGGAGGATGATAGTTCTTGCTAAGGATACATATTTCCTTTTGTGTTTCTGTGTTCTGTCACGATAGTCAACTTTTCTGCTTTTCACTGATTGCCTGTTGCTGGGGATTCTGTCCCATGTTAAAGCAGTTTGATAGCCAAAGTCAGAATGTTTCATAAGAACAGCTTTATGTGTGGAGGGAGAGGTTGCTCACAAAGGAAGTCTCAGCAGGATGGAAATCACCCAGCAGCCCACCCCGTCCCTTAAAAGCATAGGTTCATGCATTAAAAGCATAGGAATAGCATCCTGTCACCCCCCTCGAGCATGCTTTGAGGGGAGGCTCTGATTCCTCTTTCTCTCTCTTTCTCACGGGTACTAACATAATCTCTGGTAGAGTTGTTTAATTGTCCCTTTCTTTTCTGCTGTGCTTTTTCTTCCTTCCTGCAGAAAACATAGTTTTATCCAGCAAGAGATAAACAGGGGCGCCTGGGTGGCTCAGGGGGTTGGGCCTCTGCCTTCGGCTCGGGTCACTGCCTTCAGCTCGGGTCATGGTCTCGGGATCCTGGGATCGAGCCCCGTACTGGGCTCTCTGCTCCGCAGGGAGCCTGCTTTCCTGTCTTTCTCTGCCTGCCTCTCTCCCTACTTGTGATCTCTCTGTCAAATACATAACTAAATCTTTAAAAAAAAAAGAGAGAGAGATAAACAGACTGTGTGGAATGACCTGGGGGGTTACTGCCCAGAATTTTAAAAAATTAATACAGGGGATGATTAGCAATGATCTAGTTGATCAGAGGGAAAGAGGGGCTTTAACTGGC
The DNA here is from genome assembly GCA_003697995.1 of Taxidea taxus jeffersonii. NCBI lineage: Eukaryota > Metazoa > Chordata > Mammalia > Carnivora > Mustelidae > Taxidea > Taxidea taxus. The sequence goes on from RCUC01127709.1 coordinate 9,725, forward strand.
TTTTAAATATCACCTAAGTTTGCTTTAATATCCTCTGGCAATCTGAATTTTCTTCTCCAATCGTTTTAAGTCCAGATGGGGTTTGGCTCCCCCTGAAATGTCACAAAACCAGGAAAGAATTTGAGTCTTAGGTTAACAAGGAGTTCCAGAGCCATGTTTAGGTGGGCGGCTGCCCCTGACCTGCCAAGGCCAGTCCTGCTGAGTTTCTCTTTGCCCCTGAGAAGATCCTGCAGGACCAGGGGGCGTTTCATGGGTAGCAGGTCTCTCTGCGAGGTCACCAGTGCCTGAGGTGTTGGGAACATGAGCTTGGCTGGCATCCTGGTATCAACACTGCTGCCCAACTCTGGAAATCAGCTAATGAGCCCAGGTTTTCAGCTACTTTCTTTTTTATTGGGAGGAAAGAGCCTGTTTTGGTAAACTTGAGAACGAATAGCTCATCTGTTGTAACCTGGATGTTTCTGTGTCTTCCTTACTCACGGCATTGTCATGTAAATTAGAGATCATGGATCTGGCTGTAGTTTAATAGTGGTTACATGGGGTGTGGATTCAAAAGATCAGAATCTGAATCTCATTCTAGCCATGTATTGAGGAAGCCACTTAACCTATCCATGCCTAAGCTAAGAATAGTTGGCCCTGAGGAATCCTTGGTTCAAATTAAAAAGAGCCTGGATTTTTGAAGGTGGGAAGGTCTTTGCAGAGGATCTAGCTTCATTGTATGACTGAGACCCAGAGAGATTTAAGTGCATTTTAGTTGTGCCCTTACTGTGACAGTGGTAGTGCTGTGATCACCGCCCAGAACATGTGTTATTTAATCTGGAATGGAGTGTCCACAGGATTGAGAGGACTGGTTCTAGATTAGTCTGTAGTGGATCTGAATTATTCCCCTGCAGTTTATTGTATCTGTAACCTTAGACAACCTACTTAACTTCTTCCAGATTTAGTCTTCCCATGGCATTAAATAATAAGAGTGGTTTTTTTTTTTTTTAACTTATAGGGGTGTGGTGAGGATCGAATGAGATAAATTTATGTAAAGCTTTTAGCACAATGGCTGGTGCCCAGAAAATGCTCGATGTCATTTTTTCCTAATCAAAGGACATTGCTTTTGCGGTGCCTAGGTGGCTCAGTTGGTTAAGCCTCTAACTCTTGGTTTCGGCTCAGCTGATGATCTCAGGGTCGTGAGATCGGATCCTGCATCAAGCCCCACATTAGGCTTAGCACTCAGCATGGAGGCGGCTTGAGATTCTTTTCCCCTTCCTCTCCCTCCCGCTCTGCCTCTTCCCCTGCTCACACATGCATGCGTGCATGTGTGCTCTCTCTCTCTCTCTCAAATAAATAGAATCTTTAAAAAAAGGGGGGGGCTCATTGCTTTTGATCCCCCTCCAACAATATGTTTTCTGAAGTTCTCCATGGTCACAGTGGTTTTGATAGCCATTGTTCAGTACTTAAGATTAACCACAAAAAAAGGGAAATACATTTAAATAAGTTTATTTTTTGCTGAATACATGGCTATATTTTTATAATAAAATGACGAATTTGTGGCTCCATCTTTTAAATAACTGCCTGTCGCAGTTTCCCTGATCTTCTTCATTTTATGCTCAGAGATATGGACAGTCTCCAGATTACTTCTTTTTGGTGTGGCATTATATTTGGAGCACGGGTGTGTCTGATCACTATGGGAGTAACAAAGCCACACTGTGGAGATCTGAGGTATCGGGAAGTTGTCCAGTTTCTTCCGCCTGACCCTGACTCAGGTCTTCCCTGAAATCTTCAGCCAGCGCCATTCTCTTTCTGTCAGCAGGCCTCCTTACATAACCCGAATGGGTTGTTTCCAGAGCTGGTGTCTGCAGAGGTGTTCTGTGTCTAGTAGAAAAGAACTGGGGGAGAGTTCCTGTGTGTAGGTTAAGTGGGAAATTGTAGATATGTACACTGAATGCCATCAACAAATTGAAAATTATATGTATCATGGACAATGTAATGCTATTAGAAACTAAGTATTGCGGGCTTTAAGCATTTAAAAACACCTTTTAATCTTAACCCTCACCTTTTTAAATCAGCTGCTTTAATGGTCAGAGTATAATGCAAGGGATTATATTCAGACCCCGATGACTCTGTTTCAAATAGTGATAATAAACCCTTTAATTACAATGACATACAGATTTTTGGGGGGTATACTGATCATCCCTAAAATCATTTTGCCTTAATATTTTTGAACTTTCCTTTAAAAATTAGCTTGTCCGTCGCCCTCCCCCAATTTGTTTTGTTGGCTACAATTAAATTTTTCCTTGTGTTGTAGAGTACCGTGAAAGAATATTAGAAGAACTAGGGATGTGGTTATCAGACTTAGCAAGTAAAAGCACAGGATGCTCAGGCATCTGGGTGGCTCAGTTCAGTTAAATGTCTGGTTCTTGGTTTTGACTCAGGTCATGATCTCAGGGTCCTGGGATTGAGCCCAGCTAAGACTCCGCACTCAGAGCTGAGTCAGCTTAAGACTGTCTGTTTCTGTCTCTCTCTCAAATAAATACATAAATAAATAAAAATCTTTTAAAAAAAGTACATGGCATTTAATTTGTATTTCACATATAAATGATTTCTTTCTGGTATAGGTATCTCCTGCGCAAGAGTTAAATGTGAATTTCAGATAAATAAGAAATAATGTTTTAGTGTATCTTCCATGCAGTATTTAGGACATAATTACACTAAAAAATTACTGGTTATTTATTTGAATTTCGAATCTAACTCTCATGAATTTTTTTGTGTTGTGTGTATTTCCCATACGCACAAGTTAAATTTATCTGCCTTTTCTCCCCCCTGATATTGCATAAGCATGAACTATTGCTGGAACAGAACAATAGTTGTTGCTTGAGTCTTGTTGGTCTGGTTCTGCCTTCGCCTCTGACTTCCTCCAAGATTTCTCTTTTTCTCTTTGTTTTTCACAATCCAAGGACTGAGCTGCGCCAGGACGGTCTGGTGGGAATTTGTGATGCGCTTTGAGCTAGGTGCACTTAGAGCATAAGTATTTTCATCTCATCCCAGCACTGTCCACAGTTTTCAGCCCTGACTCTGAGGAACCAGACAATGTGCCGACCATTGTCAAATTAGCAATAGGCAAACACTTTTAGTCCTAATGCACTGATGAGAGGGAAAGGTGCAAACAAGAATGTTCTGGGCCATCCTGGATATCAGCTGAGGTGTGAGGAAAAACTCAGATGGATGAGAAAAATTTTGGGTGAGTGGCAGGCAATTAGGACATGGTGCTGGTTCCTCAAGAAGTTGACCCATCGAGTCCTCTAAGTCAGGAGAGACAATCTAGTTAGCACAGGGCAAGCCTGAGAAGTATATTGAAAGAGTGATCTTCACCTACGCATTCCAAATCTTAACTAGCCTGAATTTAAAACAGTTTTTCTCCAGGAAAAGTTGGGTTGACATTAAAACACACTTGTCTGGAATTATCTCTCTGAGTCCTTTATAAACAAATAGACCAAGACTTGGAAGGGCACACCTTAGGTTACAGAGTGTTTTCCTGGGCTGGGCTCCAGAGCTTCCTGACTCTTGAACAATAATGTGTTCTTTCCATGCTACTTTATGTATTTATTTTACAGCAGTCTTGTGCTTTTTATCCATTGCTCTCCACTTGGAAACATGCTTATGTGCTTTAAGAGCAGAGGTATAGGAATTATGGAGTCTTTTCTGTTTAGAGACTCCACAGACTCTGTGTGCTGAGGGAAAACCTCCTCCTCCTCTTCTTTCTCCTCCTCCCATTCCTTTCTATCCCCCCCGCCCCTTTTTCTTAAAAATCATAGCATATTTTTTTCTCCTCGTGTGCCTGTAAATATTTTTACTGGGCATTCTTGACTGGGATTTCTAAATATCCTGATAGGGGAAGTCGGGTATTTCTTCATGTGATAAATTCCTTGTGGAGAGATTTGAATAGTTTTGATTTTTAGTTTTCTCTTTTCATTCAGTTTCTTTGCTGTCTAAAAATGTTACATTTCTGGTCTTAAGGCCAACACCCAAGCCGTAATCTGTGATAATAACTGAGAGATGTGATTGGAATTCTTATTTTAGGCTCACTAGGGACCATTCCTTATAAAATAGATGCTGAAACAAGGAGATTTGATCTAGTTCAACACTTAGTCTCACTGGAGGAAGTGGAGACTCAGAGATGTGAAATGACTTCTCCAGAGTCACAGAGCAGAGTTAGTGGAGAAGCCCTGAGTGGGAAGGAACTGAGTTGCTAAGCGGCAGAGCAGAACTTTCTCCCAACTGCTGAAGAAAAAAGGAGTTCAGGATGGTTTGACTTTTCAGGTAATTGAAATATTCCTTTAAGTTCCCCAATTCTAATTTTAACAGTTTTTTGCTGGCAGTCATTCTGAAATACTTTACCTTCTGAAGTCTAAATTGATGTTGTAGAACCTACTTTAACCTTTTTCTCAGTTTGCTCCTCTGCCTCATCTTCTGAGCATCAGTGTTTGTGGTCTAATACATAATCGCCCTTTGCTGCTATGAAGTGTTGAACACTTTGCCCTTGGTTACGCAAAACTTCAGTGTGACAGACCTCCTCAGAGCATAGGCCTGATTTTGTCACTTTTTGTATCCTTCCTCCTTGTCAGTTTTTGCTCCCTTCCCTGGTGGTATTTATAATAGCATTTTCTCGCTCTCCTGTCTCACGTTGCTGCATTCATTTTTGTGGTGAACCAAGAAATCCCAGATCTCTTGGAAGGATGTATTTTTTGCTTAGAGTTTTGAAGAGAGATGTCTGGATGCGTGGGTACCTTTTTGTGACTGGTGGGATTTAGGAAGGATATTTGTTTTTGTGCTTTTCTGTAAACTGGGACCTTTTTTTTAAACAAAGATTAAAATTTTTTATAATTAAAAACAAAGCTATTTTATTTGGAAACTTAATATGCATGAGTGATAAGTAGATTCTGAGTGAGGATTTTCTTGCCCTGAGACCACAGTCCATTTTATTTCTTCTCCTTGGAGAGGTTGATATAAAGTTCTTTGTATGTTTTAAACAAAGCCCACGGGCCCCCTCTACTGTGATGTCATTGTCTTTGATGACCTGTCTCAGCTCCGACTCCAAAGCATTACTCTGTATTTCTGGTGTGGCATTTGCCACATTTTAACTTTTCCCCCCTCTGTGTCTTTCCTGTCCTCTCATGGGCGTATTCCTCTGTTATCTTAGGCCGTCCCCTTAGTGTCTGTGCTAAGCCATGTGCTTAGCAGGTATCCAGATGTAAATATTTGTGGAGTGACATCTATAGTTGCCATTTGCCACTTTTGCTTACCTCGGGGATTTGAGATTTATCTTGTTAATCGAGGTTGTCTGCTGAGCGACTCCAGGAATGTAAGAGATGGCTATCTGTCTAAATACAGAAAATGTTATGAGACATTCCATTAGACAGGCCCCACTCAGTGTTTCTGGATCTAATAGGACAATCCAGTCTTTAGGGGTGGAGTAACCAAGGCAGAGAAAGAGTTTAGGGTAACCAAGTTTATGTAATGAAAATATTGAAACAGAAAGACTTCAATCCAATTTGATCTGTTAGTAGGCTGATTTTATATATATATATTTTAATGAAAACCCCAATTTCCAAAGGCTTTTCCATTTTCAGTTACTTAAAATGTAACGCATTAGTGTGGTAGGTCAAAAAAAATTTCCCCACCCCCAACAGATGTCCAAGTCCTGACCCCTGTAACCTGTGAATACATTTCCTTACATGGCAGAAAGGAGTCTGCAAATGTGATTGAATGAAGGATCTTGAGGTGGGGGGTTGTCCTGAATTTTCCCTGTGAGTCTAACACAATGACAAGCATTCTTTTTTTTTTTTTTTTTAAGATTTTATTTATTTATTTGACAGACAGAGATCACAAGTAGGCAGAGAGGCAGGCAGAGAGAGAGGGGGGAAGCAGGCTCCCTGCTGAGCAGAGAGCCTGATGTGGAGCTCGATCCCAGGACCCTGAGATCATGACCTGAGCCAAAGGCAGAGGCTTAACCCACTGAGTCACCCAGGTGCCCCAAAGACAAGCATTCTTATAAACAGGAAGTGGGAGGATCAGTCAGAGAAGGAAAGGTGATTGACAGGATGGGAGCAAAGGTGTCAGTGACACAGGGCCATTAGCCAAGCTTCAAGAGGCTGGACGAGGTAAGAAATGAGCCTCTTGGAGGAACCCAGCTCAACCAACTCCTAGATTTTAGCCCTATAAGACCCAGTTCTGCCTTCTGATCCCCACAATTGTAAGATGATACATTTGTGTTGTTTCAGGCTCCCAAGTTTGTATAGCAGCCGTAGGAAACTAATACAGTCTGCATTTAGATATTTGTTGTTTCTTGACTCCTGTTGGGCTATAGGTACTCAGATGCTTGGACCTGAATGAAGAGAAGAGGTCCTCACATGGTGCCAGACAACAGAATTTTCCATTTCTATATATTCTTAAGTAACCAGAAGAAGATCTCTCATACGCTGACCGCCCCATACACTCGGCAGCAACACACATGCACACACGTACACATGACTGCATTTCAGTGGAAATAGTTGAGAGAAATAACGCATATTTCAGTTGGTTTTAGCTGACTGCATGTGTGGAGTGTACAGATGCTGCCTGGATTCCAAAAAGATGCCCAGGTAAAGGAAGGTACAAGTTGTTGCAACCCTGGGGTTGAGACCAAGATTGTTCATTAACATCTTTAGCGTTAGGTATTTTCTGTTGGAGATAACCAGCCCCTCCCTTGAAATATTTCTACTCTCCATGCAAAACATTTAAGATTATGATACCAGTTTGCCAATACCATGTACAGCATAGTATAAGATGTTGGGACCCAAGACACCTTAGGGAGGTAACTGTCATTATTGCCTACCAACCAGGAGGACAGCTTCCATACAAGTGAGGGGTGGGGTGGGGAAGGGCAGAGATGGTTAATGGAGAGGTGAGGTTCTCCCTGTGATGAAGATCTTCAGCTCTGGGAGAAGGATCTCTGGCACTAAGTGCATCTCTTTATTTCCTTTCCCCTCCTTTTTTTAAAAAAAAATTATTTATTTTAGAGAGAGAAAGTGAGGACACGCATGCGCAAGCAGCAGGGATGCGGGGGAAGTGCAGAGGGAGCGAGAGAATCTCAAACAGACTCCCTATTGAGCACAGAGCCCTATGTGGGGCTTGATCCCATGACCCTGAGATCATGACCTGAGCCAAAGTCAAGAGTCAGCTACTCACCTGACTGAGCCACCAGTCACACCTGTGTATTTCTAATACTATTAATAATTACCAATTACTTTTAAAGCAGGGTATTTTCCCTTCTTGTTGGGCAGTCTTGACTTCCTTCTCCATGAGATACTGGTTTTATAGCCAGAGCTGAAAGGTGATGGGTCACTCTGAGATCAAAGGCTGGGCTAGGAGTTGCCGTTGGATGCACTATGACCCCACCGTACAATCAATCAAAACAGGGATTTGTGAAGGGGCGTCATAGGTCATGGATGCCTTTCCAGAGTGACAAGAACTTGGGGCCCAGTGGACATTTATTTCCCTTAGTCCAAATCCAGTTTTGTTTCCTGATCTCTTGCATTAACAGCAGTCACAGGGCAGAAGAAAAGGGCAGTCACGTCCCCATGTCTTTTCCAGATGTGGTGCAAACTGAGAGGGAAGACAGTACTCTCATCAGGACAAGTGATTTGCTTTGGAATTAAAAAGAGACTTACACATTGTTGTGTCTATGGCTGATCATATTTTCCACTGATAATGCCTTGTGTCATTTGGGGTAACTTTGACTTTTATTTCTACTCAGTTTGAGGAAAAGACCATAAGACACAACTGGAGTAATTCTGGAAAAAAGAAATAAATGCTTCATAGAGTGCTGTAACTTCTTTTCATAATAAGTATTTGATGAACATGCTTTTATTTTCTGTAATTCTTCAGGAAAGCAAATGCACTGTATACATCCCTCTTTTAAGCAAAATGGTCAGAAAATGCTGTAATCTTTTTCTAGAAACTTGGCTTTCCCCCACTTGCTCATCTCATAAAGGGGAAGTGCGCGGTGTGTAAATGTATGGTCTGAACTGAATGAACCAGTTGAGGAAACAAGGTGGAAGCAGCCTCTTCCTAATCATTTCTTAATATCCACAGAGACTTGAGGTTAGTTGTTCATGACCTTTAACTTGTCATACTTTAAAATGGGGTCGGTAATTCCTGCATAGAATGGACATGGAGGGCTACCTCAATCTACTTCATCTGCTGAGGTCAGGCCCTTCACATGCTCCCCGTTTGGCCATGAGTGTGAGGCCCAAGACCTGTGTGCCTTCCCCATTTCGTGACATTATTCTGGGGTGGAGTTCCAGGGCTGTTGCCTTGGACGAGACCTCTCCATTCCTCATCCTTAGAGGGTGACAGTTTTGCTAACAAGACCTGAACATCAGGGCACCTGGGTGGCTCAGTGGGTTAAGCCTCTGCTTTCGGCTCAGGTCATGATCTCGGGGTCCTGGGATCGAGTCCCACATTGGGCTCTCTGCTCAGCAGGGAGCCTGCTTCCCCTTCTCTCTCTCTGCCTGCCTCTCTGCCTACTTGTGATCTCTTGTCTGTCAAATAAATAAATAAAATCTTTGAAAAAAAAAAAAAAGAACTGAACATCAATCTTCTCCAAGTTTGGGAACTACTTTGTCCCCTGTGTGGTCCCTATGGTAAAAAACTACATTTTGAGAAAGCAGGCAACAAGGGTACAAGGAAAGAAATCACATATTTTTATAAACACTTGATGACTCATCTTTGCTCTTTATTTGAAAGGGAAAGAGTTCCCATAAGGAAGGTCTCATAGAGAGTTTTAGTATTTCAGAATGAAAAGGGGGTCTCAGATTAACCAAGTGGCTAGTTAATTCATCCAATCAGAAAGACTTATTGAACACCTACTGGGTAGAGGATTTTTGTGCTAGGAAATGTGCTTACATGTTGAACACAACAGATGTGGTCCCTGTCTCAAGGAGCTCACAGCCTAGGGGGTAACAGACAATATTTAAATAATTTTTAAAATTATCTCTAACCAGAAACTAAAAGAATGGTAGGAGAGGTTGAGGGCTCTGAGAGCTTAGGTGGGGAGGGGACCAGATCTAGCCCATCATAGATGGCCTAGATCATAGACCTCATCATAGGTGGGGAGGGGAGTAGTAGGTCAGGAGAATGAATGGGAAATAATCCAGAGGGGGAGAAGGTGATCTGACTGTCCTCTGTTGAGCATACACACAGCTACCTAAGGACCCTCTTCACAGCTAAAATAAGTGTCCATTTAGAAGGAAGACATATGAAGAAAGGAGAAAAGATTGTGTTTTATTGTGTGAGCTCTGGTCATTAAGACATCTGTGAGCTAGTGTCTTTGTTTCCTTGCTCTTCTCTTTTTTACTGTTCACGGCCTCCATTGTCAAATCAAATAAAAGAAAAAGAGGAGGAAGTGGAATGCTAACTTCTTAGGCCTTAGTTTTAATTCTGGTGCAGCATTATTTGGGAGAGAAATTTAAATGATAATCCAAAATCATCACTCCCTTTGGATGGCTATAGAAGTTAATCATTTAAACTTTGTTTTTAACACTTAATTGTATCCAGTTCTCTATTTTTTCTACCTTACTTTTTGTTCAAAGTCAGCTTTCTAGGGTAATACTGATTTATCCAGCTTACTTCAGACCATATAATCCTGTTTGTTTGTTTTTTTAATTTGAGAAAAAAAAAGATGGTCACTCTATATTTTTTCTTTAAAAAACTGTGAAATTTTATTAATCTATTCACCCACACCTCCCTCCCCAGAAGTGATAACAGTATCTTTTCAGATAGGTGTTCATCTGCTATGATTTGCACCAACCATTACATTGGGACATTTAGGCATGCACTATCTACAAAATCAACTGGAAGTGGATTAGGAAAATGACATAGAGTGTAATTTGCTCATCCTGTTAATATACCTATTTAAGAGATGGCATAACTTCAAAATGTTATTTGGGAGACAGTTTTACAACCAAAGTTTGAAACAGCTCTAGAGGTGTAGAGTCCAGAATGCTTAGATTTTTGCTCTCGATTGGGATAACCTTGGTTTGGAAAGCTTTAGGATAAGATTCTGGCTCTCATGTCCTCAGTCAAGTTTGCATCTGAGAGCCAGCCTTGTACTTGTCACCTAATGAGTTCCTCCACGGGGTCTTCCAAGACATCTATTTAGACTTGGGAGAGCCAGACTTTCTCAGCTTGCCCACACTGGAGTGAGCCTTATTTAGACTCAGCTACACAGCTCCTTTCCTTGGGCTCCTGGGGACACAGGAGGGCCGGTGTATGGACCAGACCTTCTGGAAAACACCTCTGTGACATCCCAGCACCATCGTGCTCCCATAACCAGAGCTGTGCAGTAGTAGCTCCCATAACCCGGTAGCCTCATTTGGCTAAAAAGCACTTGAGATGTGGTGATATGAATGAGGAATTGGATTTAATTTAATTTTAATTTAAACTTTAAAACTGATATTCCAATCCATGATTAGAGAACTTGAGTATGTGACTTTACTTTTCAACTGCTAATTTTATGACCAAGTATTTTCAGGAGGAATTCAGCATCGAAATCGAAATGTTCTATATATGTAAAATATACACCAAATTTGGAGTACTCAGTATTAGAAAAATATTGAATACATGTTGAAATGGTAACAGTCTGGTTATGTTAGATTAAGTAAAATATATTATTAAAATAGTTTTACCTTTTTTTAGTTTTACCTGTTTTAAAAATGTGGTTACTTGGAAATTTAAAATTATGTAAGTGGCTTACCATATTTTTATTGTTGGGCACTGATCTAGGGCTTACTGAAGTAAAGGTACAAGGGCCTCATTTGCCATGGTAGTCTGTGGCATTAAGTACTCAGAGGCTCAGTACATACCCTGTCTCTTCTGTAATGTCAATTTAACTACAAAGCAACAGGATAAATTCTGCCGTAAGGAGACCTCAGTTTTCCTCAGCAAAATGAAACTGGCAGCCTGTTATGTTGGGTAAGAGGTAGATGAAAATACATAAAAGATGTAAAGGAAGCTTTAATAGTTATGCAGTGAAATAAAATAGGTCTTTTAAACATTTTTTAAAGATTTTATTTGTCAGAGAGAGCGAGAATAGGAGAGTGAGCTAGCACAAGCAGGGGAAGCAGCAGGCAGAGGGAGAAGCAGGCTCCCCGCTGAGCAGGGAGCCCTGTGCGGGGCTCAATCCCACTGGGATCATGACCAGAGAAGAAGGCAGACCCTGCGTTTTAAGGGGAGTACCTTCAATAAAAATGTATATTTTATATGCTTATTTATTAAGGTGTGAACATATTAATGAGCAAAATAACTTCATATAGTCTTATCTTTCTGTCTCGCAGTTTTAAATATATATAAGCAAGAAAGAACTTGCTATACCATAATACTTTGGTATTGGGCTTGTTATATTATGGGCTCCAAGTGTAAAATCCTAAAAAGAGCTCACAGTTCTGTTGAAACTCCCACCTCTTTAGAGAGATGGGCTTGTAGGTGTTGATTTTGAGGTACCCCCTCTTGGCATGAGACCTGTTTGTTCAGTCTGAGAACTACTCAATTTTCACCTTTGTGTTTTCTGGGGAAGACAGATAGCTCACACACTGGAGCTGTTTATTTTTTTTATTTAAATTCAGTTAATTAACATGTAGCATATTATTAGTTTCAGAGGTAGAGTTTCATGATTCACGTGTTGCTGTTGGTTCATCGGTTGTTACGTGCAACACCCAGTGCCCATCTGGTATAGGGACTCTGGAAAACAGTGTGGAGGATCGGCAGAAAGCTAAGAAGAAAGCTGCACTATCACCCAGCAATTGCACGACTAGGTGTTTGTCCAAATGATACAAACATAGTGATCCGAAAGAACACTTGCACCCCAATGTTTTGTTTTGTTTTTTTAAAGATTTTATTTATTTATTTGACAGAGAGATCACAAGTAGGCAGAGAAGCAGGCAGAGAGAGAGAGGAGGAAGCAGGCTCCCTGCCAAGCAGAGAGCCCGATGCGGGACTCAATCCCAGGACCCTGGATCATGACCTGAGCTGAAAGCAGAGGCTTTAACCTACTGAGCCACCCAGGTGCCCCAACCCCAATGTTTATAGCAGCAATGTCCACAGTAGCCAAAATACAGATGGAGCTGTTAATTTTAAGCAGGCTTAGTTTTGGTTTTTTTCAACGCAAAATCATAGAAGAAGGAAAATTCTGTACTCCGGGTGCAGGTCTTGTTAGATAGGTAGATGATTTCCAAGAAAACACTAAAGTGTTTTGAAGATAACAGAGCTGTTCCCTTACTTATCTTTAAGGCTGTGTATTCTGTTGTTCATGCATTTGGTCAGTTAAGAATTGAAATTTAAGGAAGACACTTTCATTTCGACCTCTTGAAATCACACAATGCGATGATTGTTTCTGAGGCTCCCTGGGTAAGTATATGTATATGCGTGTACCTTGGTTGATCAGGTAAATTGCTGAAAGCCAGTGACATTTCCAACTCACCTCCCAGGCAATATAGTTTGTTGTTGATGTACTTGGTCAATTATTGAAGAACCAAAATCTAAAGAAATCACTTTCATTTTGACCTATTGAAATCATATGATGGAATGATTAAGTAATTATAAATGTTCCTGATGGAATGGATATGTATATATGTACGGTGATGGGTGGCTTAGTTTAGTGAAAGCCAATGAAGAACTGTAGAAACCTGTAATTTGTACATTACAGGTTTGTAGATTACAAATAGATTACATTGTAATCTGTTTTAGATTGTCATAATAGGTATTACCAGATTTTCAGTTTCCTTTAAACAAAACCATCAGCCTCTACATTTTTAGTTACTTCTTTCTGCTCCTTCTGCATCAGCTATCACTTTCCCCCAATCCCAGTCATTTTTTCCTTGATAATAAAACCCAGCTTTGCTCAGGCCTTTCCCTTCCATTGCTTTACGTAAGTGGTCTAAAACATGATTTGCCAGAGTTTTGATTTCCCAACCCTGGCATGCACTTAGAATTGCTGAGAGCTTTAAATTCAGATGCTTGGGCTGTGCTTACAGAGAATCTGATTTAATTGGTTCTGACGCAGGGCCTGGCTTAAGCCATTTTGAAATAGGTTCTTTGTGACTTGTAGTTGAAGACATTCCTATAGACGCAAGGTAAGTAAGGTGACCACTCAAGTCCGATATGTTCCTAAATGTCTTCTGAATTCCTACTTCCCGCTCAGGTTTTTGAAATGGCTTCGTGCAAACACATTCTTTTTCAGCATTAAAAACATTGGCAGTTGTTATTGTTTCATAAATACTGCCTACCCTTTCTTGGTGAGCCAGGTTATGTGTGTGTGTGTGTGTGTGTGTGTTTTAAAGAATTTATTTATCCATTTGACAGAGATCACAAGTAGGCAGAGAGGCAGGCAGAGAGAGGAAGGGAAGCAGGCTCCGCGCCGAGCAGAGAGTCCGACATGGGACTTGATCCCAGGACCCTGACCTGAGCCGAAGGCAGAGGCTCAACCCACTGAGCCACCCAGGCGCCCCAGGTTATGTGTGTTTTAATCTGGTGATGCTGCCTTCCTTAATTATGCCTTTTGAGGTAGTAGTGTGGTGCAATGGTTAGCAATCACTGAATTCCAGGGTCCTTTTGTCTAGTTCCAGAGAGGTGAAATTGTCAGGGAAAGACTAGAAGAAGAATATAAAAAGAGTTTAGAGATGATACATGAACAAAATCATAAACTTAAGTCGAAAACATCTGCCAAACAAATCCTAGTACAGAGAACATTTTTTTTTTCCAACAAATAATTACTTATTTGCTGGCAATATTCTTAGCACTGGGGTGTAGTGGAAAACAAGGCGGGCAAGGATTTTTTTCTCCTAAAATTTGCAAGCATACCAAAAACAAGGGCATAACGGAAATAACTACAAATGTGACAAGCTCTAAAACATCAGAACGCAGAAGGCTGGGATAGCACAGGTGAGGGAGGTCTCCCTTCATCCCTACTTTAGAGGTCTCTAAAGGTAGACTTCTACCTTCTTCTACCTTCTAGGTTTCTTAAAAACTTTTTTTAAATTAAATTGAATTTAGGTAACATGTAGTATATCATCAGTTTCAGGGGTAGAATTTAGGGATTGACCAGTTCCCAGTGCTCATTAGATCAAGTGCCTTCCTTAAAAGCTCATCACTCAGTTACCCCATCCCCCCACCCCCTCCCCTCCAGCAGTCCTCAGTTTGTTTCCTATAGTTTATGGTTTGTCTTCCTCTTTGTTTTTTTTTTTTAAGATTTTATTTATTTGAGAGAAAGAGTGAGTAAGAGAGAGCATGACAGGGGAGAAGGTCAGAGGAAGAAGCAGACTCCCCACAGGGATGGGAGCCCGATGCGGGACCCGATTCTGAGAGTCTGGGATCATGACCTGAGCTGAAGGCAGTCACTTAACCAACTGAGACACCCAGGTGCCCCTCCCTCTGTTTTTATCTTATTTTATTTTTTCTTCCCTTCCTTTCCCCTATGTTCATCTGTTTTGTTTCTTAAACTCCATGTATGAGTGAAATCATATGGTATTTGTCTTTCTCTGACTGACTTATTTTGTTTGGCATAATACCCCCTAGTTCCATCCATATCATGCAAATGGCAGGATTTCATTCTTTTTGATGACTGAGTAATATTCCATTGTTTATATCTATACCACATCCCCTTTATCCATTCATCTGTCAATGGACATCACAGAAAACTTTTTTTTTTTAAATATACCCATATTTTAAAATATAAAATTTATATTTTATAAAAAAATATATATTTTTTTAAATATACCTACGGGACTCCTGGCTGGCTCAGTTGGTTAAGCATCTGACTCTTGGTTTTGGCTCAGGTCGTGTTTTCAGGGTTGTGAGATCAAGTCCCATTTTGGACTCCCCGTTCAGTGCAGAGTCTGCTTGTCCCTCTCCCTCTGCTCCTCCCCTGCTCTCCCTCTCTCTCTCTAAAATTAAAAAAAAAAAAAAACCTTTAAAAGAATGTTGAATTCATTAAAGACTAGATAACTAAACTATTCTTGGAGGGAAGAACGTCCACGACTAAGGAAACATTTAAGAAAGAAATTCTTAATAAAATCTGATCTCTAGTGATAGATGCCATTTCCCAATCACATCTAGAATTTTACCTCGAGTCATGTTTTCTGACTGGCTTTTTTCTTTTTCCTTTGAAAATGAGTAATTGGTGGAGTCTTGTTTCAGCTTCCTTGCATACTATTGCGTTAACGCTCTCTGGTGGGGGCTGCCAAACTCAGAGGAAAGGTATTAGGACATTCAAGATGAATAATGACACAAGATGGACTTAATTGTATATCACATGCAGTATCAAAACATTCTGTCCCAAGAAGAGATGACAGTGACTCAGAATATCCTGCTGGAGTTGTATTATAATGTAGAAAAGCATTTCAGAATTACTATCTGACATTTGGGCATCTGGGACGCTGACCTCATTCCATGGCCACACGGCCTTATAAATTTAATTGTCAGGGTGCTATTGTCTTTAGGGCTATGCTGGTCGCACGTCTACACCGATCAGTTCACTGTATAGCAGCGAGCCTGAGTTCTTGCTCTGATGATTTAGTTCTTATTCATAAAAACACTTCTTCCGTGGCTGAGGGGCGTAAGATACAACTGTAGCAATTTTCACCTTGTAAGATCCCAGCTTTAATCTTCCTTCTGTTCAGTCGTCCTGACCTTCCTCGATATTATGTCCCAGGACCTGCTTTTGTGTTACTGTTTCTCAGAATAAAAGAGACTTTAAGCGCGAGAGTTTCAGGAATGTTTTTGTTCCCAAGAATGGATATTTTTCTATTGTATTTTCGTCCAGCACATGCCCAACTATGGTATTCTGTGTGGGTCATCTTAAGAAATTCCTTATTATTATTAAGGGTTTGATGGAAGCATTTCCCTGAAGTTTTATATTCTGAGTATTGGTGAGGAAAACCCATCAGTGGGGATGCAGAGCCGCTCATGGGACCTCTCTGCCTCTCCCACCCTCTGCGCCCCCCATTAAGGCAACTCTTGTACTTAGGGTTTGTAAACACTCTGAGTAGCTGCCTTACATTTCCCTCCTAGAGTAATTAAACATCATTTCTTGGAAATGCAAACAAGAGACCGAGAATTAAGTTGTGGTAACACATTTGGCAGAGGAATGGTGTGTTGGAAAAAGAAAAATATCCTGGAGTGAGTTTCACTTTTGCAGATAAGGGAACTGGCTTTATTTAGTGAATTGGAACAGTACGAGCCCCGTGCCCTGATGTCAGTACTCTCTCTTCCCAGATGAGTCTACCTGGGCACAAGACCAACTTCCAAATAAAACTTGAAAGCGAATGGCACAAAACAGAGACAGAGCCCTTGAAACTAGGTTTTTAGACTACGGCACCATAAAAAATCATTTATTTGCTATCAAAATAAGCTTAAAACAGAACCGCCATCTGACAGATGGCTTTTCCTCTGTCCTTCAGATGACAGTATCTGTCACTCCAGTCCTTGGTTGTAAGCCTGACGTGCCACAAAAAGAAAAAAAGTATAATAATAATAACATTGTGGTGGGGTGTCAGTACCTAGTGGCAGTGGATACTGATGTTTATTATTTTATGCATTTCCAAAAATGAAAGTAAGTGTAACTTCTTGAATCACTTACTTCTAGATTTTCCCCAGAGAACTTTAACAGTATAATACTGAAGAACTAACATACTGAACTAGCAGTTCATGGAACTAACATAACTAACTAACATACTGAAGAACTGAAATTTCATTTTTTTTATTAAGATTATTTATTTATTTATTTGACAGAGTGAGGTCACAAGTAGGCAGAGAGGCAGGCAGAGAGAGAGGAGGAAGCAGGCTCCCGGCTGTGAGCAGAGAGCCCGATGCGGGGCTTGATCCCAGGACCCCGAGATCATGACCTGAGCCGAAGGCAGAGGCTTTAACCCACTGAGCCACCCAGGTGCCCCCATTTTTTTTTTTTTTAACGTAGCCCAGAATAAATACACCTCCTGTTTTCTCTGTGAAGGTAACTGATCTGAAATATTTTTTAATTTGTGTTTTTCGGCAGTGGCATAACACAGTGTTCAGTTTTTTGGTCTTTTTTAAAAAAGATTTTATTTATTTGACAGAGAGAGAGATCACAAGTAGGCAGAGAGGCAGGCAGAGAGAAGGGGGGAAGCAGGCTCCCTGCCAAGCAGAGAGCCTGATGTGGGGCTTAATCCCAGGACCCTAAGATCACGACTTGAGCCATAGGCAGAGGCTTTAACCCACTGAGCCACCCAGGTGCCCCCACAGTGTTCAGTTTTGAACTGAACTGGCCGTCTGTATCAGGTGAACAGCTCTGTGGGCGGGCTTCTGGCTGACTGCAAATGTGTTTCTGGTTGTTTATTCTTGGATGCTTTGGATGGGAATAGTCGGCGAGTCAGCCTTTCATTTCGGGCAGGGGAGTGTGGCGAATTAGACACAACTTTGGACCCGGGTCCCAGAGAATTTGGTTCTCATCCCGGACCAGTTACTTACTAGCTGTGTGGGCAAGTCACTTTATTTGTCTGAATCTCCCTTTTTCCTTTTGTAAAATCAGGATGTTGGCTCATCAGTGTGGTTCCTTCCAACATTGTGTTTTTGTGAGCTAGAGACTGCACATTTGAAGTGGGAGCTCATAAGGGTCATCTGAGCTGTGTAGTCCTGTTTGCTACTTAGGGCGGCTGAGAGAAGCAGCTGGGTGACCCAGAGCATACTTTATATGGGGCAGGTCCCCACCTCTAGCCCCCTGAAGGTCTCATGATCTTGGACATCACCAGTCCTTCCCTAACTTTTCTCTTTGAAAGACACATGCCAGGCCTTTTCTCTGCCATTAAGCTGTCTTTTTGTCTTAGACTTATTTACTCAGGTTCTCCATAGAGAATGATAGCTTTAAAGAAAATTCCTGAAGGGGCGCCTGGGTGGCTCAGTGGGTTAAGCCTCTGCCTTCGGCTTAGGTCATGGTCTCAGGGTCCTGGGATCGAGCCCCACATCGGGCTCTCTGCTCAGCGGCGAGCCTGTTTCCCGTCTCTTTCTCTCTCTACTTGTGAGAAAGTAGAAACTTTGACTTGTCTGTCAAATAAATAAATAAATAAATAAATCTTTTAAAAAAAGAGGGGGGGCGCCTGGGTGGCTCAGTGGGTTAGAGCCTCTGCCTTCGGCTCAGGTCATGATCCCAGTGTCCTGGGATCGAGCCTCACATCAGGCTCTCTGTTCGGCAGGGAGCCTGCTTCCTCCTCTCTCTCCCTCTGCCTGCCTCTCTGCCTACTTGTGATCTCTGTCTGTTAAATAAATAAATAAAATCTTTAAAAAAAAAAAAAGAAAAGAAAGAAAGTTCCTGAAGAACAATAAGAGCTCTCATCCAAGATAGGCCCCAGAATCTTTTTTTTCATCATATCCTCATTTTGCTTTATTTGTTGGTTCATTCATTCATTCAGTAAATATTTTTAAAAGTTTGCTGAGCACTGGGTCTTACTAGACTAGGCACAAAGAGAAATCAGACACAGGTCTTACCTTTGAGAAGCTTTCTACCCTGGTTGTGATGCCCTCAATGTGTTATGTAAGCTATGTACGTGTGTGTTCACATAGATGAAATTACAGCTACTTCGAATTTTAGCAAAGTCTGGTACATAGCAAAATTGTTCTTTGTGTTGGGTGCACTGAATTTTGCTCAATTCATAAGGAAGTTTGCTGCAAAGGATTGTACAGAGTCATCTTTGTCATTCACCATGGAGATGATGTTGAGGACACTGACATTATACTGTACCAGCTCCCTCGTGAAGTTTCTCAGTGGACTTTTCTTTGAAGCCTAAGTTTAATATAAAACAGAACAGTAATAACAACAAACTTAGTGTATCCTGAGTAACATGAAAAGATTTTTTTCCAGGTGTGCTGTACATTTTTTCCCTTGTCAGTCATGTTTTCTTGTCTAGTTTTGCCCCTGAGGAGGCTCGGAGTGGACCTCTGTTATTAAAGTAGAATTTTCCTGCCTCTGTAGCTCTCCCTCTGTTGTGTTTTCCCTGTGTGGGTTTTACTATTTTATTACTATTAGGTAAAGTAATAACTACTATATACATGGTAGTTCATAGTTTATATGTATTTTTAGAAAGATCTTGTCAGATTCTTGGGAACTTTAACTTCATGTCTTTTTTTTTTTTTAAGATTTTTTATTTTATTTATTTGATAGAGATCACAAGTAGGCAGAGAGGCAGGCAGATGGGGAGGGGAAAGCAGGTTCCCCACTAAGCAGAGAGCCCCATGCGGGACTCAATCCCAGGACCCTGAGATCATGACCTGAGCTGAAGGCAGAGGCTTAACCCACTGAGCCACCCAGGCGCCCCTAGCTTCATGTCTTAAGTTCCCATTTAAACAATTTCTTCTGGTTTTTTTAGTTTGAGAAGTTGTGTTGGAGGCAGTGACCGAAGTATTTCCAGGAAATCCATTAAGGAATGAATTATTCAGCAGAACAGGCTCAAAGTTAGGGTGCGGGTTTACAAGACCGAAGCAAGGAGATGGCAAAGTTATACAAAGAAAAGCTACTTCAGTACAGAAATCATCTTCAGGGTAATTTATTCTTAGAGATCACACACAAAGCTCAGTGTTTGAAGTCAGAAGAAAGGAAAGTGAACATTTGGATGAAAAGGCTGTTGGATTGGCATGACTTTTACTACTGTTTTTCCTTTGGAAGATGGACTAAATTGTGAGCCTTGTGGATTTCATGTGCTGAGAATTTTAGCCAAAATAGATCCTTATGTTGAGACATTTCATAAATTCTACACCCATGTACTCAGTCTTTGTGTTACTGCCAGTAACACATTTTCTAAAATAGCAGGATTGCATTATAATCCTTTTAATATTGGATTAAATATATGTTCAAGAGAAAAAGTGCATTTAATTTACTTTTGGCTCAGGAATAATTTAAATTATGAATGGAGATAATGTAATTCTGTTGTCTATATTGGTTGTTAAGATATTTGGACTCAGTAGTACATTTATGTGTTTCCAAATTTGACAGAAAGAGGGGACAGAGGGCAACCTCCTTCCCATGTCTGTCCCCAGCCATCCAGGTCATCTCCTCACAGGGAACTGATGTCATCATTTCTTGCATATATTTCCAGCTATACCAAAAATACAAAAGAATATTATTTTCTTTCTGTTTTTACGCTAATGATGATGTGCTGTGTTCATTGTTCTGTGGTGTATGCATTTATGTTCAGTTAATTCCTGAGGAAAAATATGAAATGTATAGAGTAAATCGGGAGCCTGTGTAATCCCCACCAGAAACAAAGGACAGTGTTGTAAATACTCACAAAAACCTTGATTAGGTAGTGAATCAGAACATGGAGCTATGTCGTGGTGAAGTGACCTGTGTATGAGCCACCATGTTTTCGTGAGGCAATGGTGAGTTTTGTGGCCAACGTCTGGAGGAACTTGCTCTTTGCCCTATTATTATTATTATTATTATTTTAAGATTTTATTTATTTGTTAGAGAGAGAGAGAGCGAGCACAGGCAGACAGAGAGGCAGGCAGAGGCAGAGGGAGAAGCAGGCTCCCTGCCAAGCAAGGAGCCCGATGCGGGACTCGATCCCAGGACGCTGGGATCATGACCTGAGCCGAAGGCAGCTGCTTAACCAACTGAGCCACCCAGGTGTCCCTGCCCTATTATTTATAGAGAATTTTGCCTTTGAAATCGGACATTTCCATGCTTCTCATATAATTTAAATTTTAGTTCTAACAATACTCAATTAGCCCTTATTTCTTTTTTACCCATTTTACAGAGACATGGAGTAAATAAATAATTAACTAATATATGAACTACTTTGTTGCATATGGGGAACTCACCATCTTTCTTGGTTAAGAAATATGGTACATTCATTGAATTCTTACTGAGTTTAAGGTACATTGTGGGCTCTGAGAACAGGGACTGGGGTTGGTCTGCCATGCCCACCTGTGCTCCTTCTCTTCAGTAGATAGACCCTTCTCTTCATGTTTTGCACCTCAGCACCCAGGACATTTCGGGGTGTTAGAGCTGTGTATGAGCCCATTTTCTTGTACCCAGCAGCCTTCCCATCCTCCCTTCCCTAGCCCAGACAGAAGGAAGATCTTCCAGTGTCATTTGGGTAAAGTGAATCAGAGATTTCTCCACCTGCAAAATGGCCCTTGCCAGTCTGTGGAAGGTGCACACTGCAGGTGCCCCAGTGTATTTTCTATGTCCGTTCGTACACCCGTCCTTTCCATGTAGTTCTGAGTGGCTTCAGAGCCAGCGCCTTCTTCGTCTAGCCCAGGGTAGGATGCCATGCCCACTGAATGAACGCAGAAAAAGCTGACTCTTCCAGAGTTCAGTTCTGAGTGTAGGACACTAGAAGGTTGTGTAGACAAGTCTAGACTTCAGTTGAGGGCAATAGGAAACAGTAAAAGAGATGAATGAAGGAGATGGAGCGGAAGAGTGACAGGCTTCTATGGACATCCTAGCAAGTTATTCCTAGTGGCACTAGGTGAGGGGAGATGTTGGGGTAAGGGGCTAGTTAGAAGGCTTTTGACAAAGGTGAGCGATGATGGAGCTCTGCATTGCTTTAACTAGATTTCTCAGTAAAAAAAGTACATCTTCTGGGATGCCTGGGTGGCTCAGTTGGTTGGGTGGCTGCCTTCGGCTCGGGTCATGATCCCCGCATCCTGGGATCGAGTCCCACATCGGGCTCCTTGCTCGGCAGGGAACCTGCTTCTCTCTCTGTCTCTGTCTGCCACTCTGTCTGCCTGTGCTCACTCTTTCTGACAAATAAATAAATAAAATCTTAAAAAAAAAAAAGTACATCTTCCATTAGATGTTTGCAGTATTTACAATTGGATAAATTTGACACTGGAATGCCTTTGATATTTTACAGATACAGAAAGCCCAGTATAATCAAGGAATATAGAGAGTTAGTAACTCCCTGGTAATCAGTAAGGATAATGATTTTTAAACAACTGGTATTTTTTTTACACTGTATTATGACAATAAAGTAGAAAACTCATCAGGGGGTTGAGGATGCTGCTTGGGAAGTTTGCATTCCCCAAGTTTGAATCCTGCAGATGTTCATCTAGCTGCTTCTCTATGCTCTTGGAAGCTAGAAGGATTTAAAAGGTGGATGAGATACAGGGTAATGATGTCTGCATCTCAGATACTGAACTCCAAACAAAAAATAAATATGAATTATTCCACTTTATGTAAGAGAAATATTTATGCATGTTTGTGTGTAAATCAGCCCCAATTAAATTGAATTAAGTGGAATGTGCAGACAGAAGTTGCTATTTCAAGAAACCCTGTGATGAAACCTTTGTGAAACGAAGAACTTGTAAAAATGGAAATCCAAATAAGCCCCTTCTCATTTGTATGGTTCGTCCCAAGGCAGAGTATCCTGTATCTTCTGTGTTGATTGAATGCCAGTTGGCCAACCACCTGCCTGGTTAATAGATTATGCCCTTAACTAAGTCACTGACACCAGAGTTCTCCAAAGGCAATAACATAACTCACTGTTGTACCAGACCAGCTATTAAATAGCTTTTAATTCTCTAGCTTGGGTGGGTGTGATTTGCATCTTTTCTTACAGACAAGCATCTGCAAGTGTTTTGCCTGCAGAAGCTCATTAAAAATCAGTGCAAATCCTGATGACATCGCAAGCAGCAGGCATTAACTTGCAGAACTCTTGCCAGTGGACTGCATCTCCAGTATCTGCAAGGCTTCCTGAGGATTCCTGCCACTGTGAAAGTTGAGTCCTCTAAGACTTAGAATGACCAATGCCACTCAAACAATGCTGATTTTTAAATAAACCACAGGGAAGCTGTCAAAGAATTAAAGAATGTGAAATAGAAAGGGAACTAGCAATCCTCGGAGTGTTTGCTTATTTACAATTAACGTGTGCAAGGAATAAGCTACGAAAATTACTTTGTAATTTAAACATCCTCCATAGTCTGCAGAAGTTTCCAGCAATATTCAAGAGCACCGTGGTAAGGCTGGACTTTTCCATCACGATCCTTTTACATTTGCTTTCATTTTTGTAAAAAGTTGGCCATTGGTTATCTCAGTAAAGCGGCTCTGTTATTCTATCATCCTGCTCGTTGAGCTGGAGCCTTTTGGGAAGCACCATTTGGAGAGAGACCCATGGTGTCATAGCCGAACCCGCTGGCATGTGTCCCAGAGCAAGCAGGGCGGGAAGCTTTTAGTGGAGTTAAAAGATGCCAGTCTGAAATTGAGCAGGAGATTTCAGATGGAGCTTTACATTATACTTCAGCAAGAGCAGCTGGTGAAGGGCTGCCGATTCCATGTGAGCTGGGGCCTATCAGCTGGTGTGTTTAATGGAATCCTGCTTCATCTTGGGAGCAATTTCTGGGGCGTAATAATAATAATGCACAGTCTTGGTGAAAGATAATGCTTGCGGTTATTAGAATGTGCAGACGGAATAGTGGCCTTGGCATTAAGAATGGTAGTGGTAGGGGAAGGCAAGTATTTAATAAAAGCAGATATTTTATAGGATCAGGAAAGCCACAAATACATGATCAGTTTAAGAGTTTTAAGTAAAATGTTTATAAAATGTGAGCTTTTCAATATTAGCCAGGCAAAATGCCCACAATCTCTTGCTTCCTTTATAAAACTCTATTCATCCTTGGAGGGTCACTTGCTTTTGTTCAAAGTCAACCCTTTCCTCCAGGGATATGTTTAATTAAGGCCATCATCTTCCATTAGTGATTGTGCCAATCCTATCATTCTTTTCACTCCTGCTGCCCTGCCCCCTTTTCTTGACTCAGAAAATAATTTGTGCTACCACGTCTCTGTTTTTAACTTGCAATAAATTTTCTGCAGGAGTGAGTTTATATGAGATTTAAGATTTGGTGGCAAAATAGGACACGCTCCATTGTAAGAGCTTCCTACTTCATTTTTGTTCTCGGTGCTTGATTTGATTGGTATGGAGTTTAAGAATGGATGTGTTCTGTACCCCTGAAACAAATAATACATTATTTGTTAATAATTAAAAAAAAAAAGAATGGATGTGTTCTGTGCCTTACTAAGGAAAGCACTGAGAACTAGCCAGGTCTCATTTAACTTAGTTTCAGAATGACAGTGCTTTGGCATGCCTTCCGTCTCTCCCCATTCCTAGCTCTTCTCTGCTCCTTAGGACTTGGGCTGTTGCAACTGACAAATCTCCCATTTTCAGGGGAGTGTATGCTTTCATTTTTCTTTGATAAGAAGACACAAATGGTGGCCTGTGTTTGTCAAGAGTTGGAAAATCTTGCAGGGAATCCAAAGAACGTGGAGGGATTCTGTTGTGAGAAGGTCCCAGGAGACAAGGCAGGCGGGGAGAGCTCCTTGCAAAAGTTAGAATTCAGCAGCTTGTATTGGGAACACAATCTGTTTTAGCCAGGATGAAGAAAAAAGAAAAATAATATTAACACCTTTGGAATGATTTAGTGATGTTATGATGACAGAATCTCAATATTGTGAGTCTAATCCAATGACTCTGAATAGGTCAATTACTTTTTTAAGATGTATTTTAACCCTAGTTACTTGTGGAGCATTTACTTGTGGAATATAATGCTGTATCCAGCAGATTGATTTTGGTCAACAATATTCCTACCACTGAAACTCTTCCTGTTACTTTCTTACTCAAAAACCTTCGGTATCTCCCACAGCCTCTGAGTCACGTGTGCAGAGACCCTTGACCATCTTTTCAGCCTCATCTCCAACATTGCGCCTCTTCTGACCCGTTCTATCCATATGTCCCTGGTTACCAGCAACCATGCTGGTGTGCTTTTATCCGTTTGTTTGCCAGCCCTCTCCCTGGCCCAAATGCTCAGTGATGCCCTTGGCATGGTTTAAGCTTAAGTATCTCCTGTTCCCGGACTCCCCCAGTCCCAGTTAGGACTACCCTCATCCAAACTGCCCTACCGTTATCCTCTACATACCTCTGTGTTCCAGCTTTCTATTGCCGTGGAACCAATCACACCAAACCGTGGCTTAGAACATTAGCAATCGTTCTGTTTTGCTTGTGAATCTAGAGGGCACGTCTTGGGAGTTCTGCCTGGTGTCTCATGTGATTAACGTCCTAGGGTGGCTGGCACTTTATCTCATCATCTCAGAGGTTCCTTGGCTCACGGTCTGGTTCTGGGGCAGGGAAGAGTCCCGCTGTTGGAGCTCCTGGGGCACCTCTCTCTCTTCATTTCTCCACGTGGCGGCCTCAGGTAGCTGGACTTCTTCCATGATAGACAGAGGATCCTAGAGCCACTGTTCCAAGAGGACTGGCAGAACCTGCCTGGCCTTGAAAGTCACACACAGTTGCATTAGCAGCACCATATTCATTGAGATGGTCACAAAGGCCTGCTCATGTGTGGGGGAGTTACATAGACCCCAACTCTCGATGGGGAGGAGTGTCATAGAACCAAAGGATGTGGGTTTTTTGGTTTTGTTTTGTTCTCTCTGTGTGTGTGTGTTTTAGATTTTTAATTGTGGTAAAATACATAGAACATAAAATTTGCTATTTTAACCATCTCGAAGTGCACAGTTCCGTGGCTTTAAGTGCATTCCCATTATTGTGCAACCATCACCATGTTTATCCTCAGAGCTCTCTTCATCTTGCAAAAAACTAAACTCAGTACCCATTAAACAGTAATTCCCCATTATCCCATCCCCCCAGCCCCTTGCAACCACCATTCTACTTTCTGTTTCTATGAGTTCTACTTCCTAGAAGTGAAATCATATGGTAATTGACTTTTTTTGTGTCAGGCTTATTTCATTTATTATAACATCCTCAAGATTTATTCAAGTTGTAGCTTGTATTAGAATTTACTTCTTTTTTTGAGGTTGAATAATATTCTGTTGTATGTATAGAGTATGTAGATCTTATTTATCCATTTATCTGTGGGTGGACAGTTGGGTTGCTTCCTCCTTTTGACTGTTGTGTATAAGGCTGCTGTGAACATGGCTCTCCAGTGAAGAACACGTTTTAAAATCAGCTCGCTCTTATGGTTCATTCTGTGTTTTGGTTCTTTTTCTTTACTGGACTGGGAATACTTGAGAGCATGAACAGTGTCTTTCCATCTTTAAATCTCTAAGGCCCAGCACAGGCACAAAAAATCTATTAGATGAAGGATGTATGTATGTATGTATGTATGGACGGATGGATGGATGACAACTATTTATAGAAGATGGAAAGTTTCATTTCTGAAGTGTGGCAATGGCTATATTATGCCCTATTGAAGATGGGGTCATCCCATGATATGCATCCTAAAGTAGTCACTGCCGAGTTGGGTTCCATTATTTTAGTATCCTTATTGGACAGCTGGTACAGAGTGACCATTTTATAAATATGGGTTGAGTTGAGTTAAACTGCATTTGGGAAGTGGAACTTGTAAGAAGATGTTTTAATAATCTCTCATCATTTTATGTCTTACACTGTGCTTAACATGTGGTCCTGTATTGAGTAATTTTTTGGGTAATTCAAGGAGCTGTGAAGTAGAACATTTCCTTTGTGTGTTGATTAGTTTCTATTTAACTACATTTTAAGCCTGGCAACCTTGATAATGACAGATTATGTGCAAATTGTGTAATATTAGACTTGATTTTCACCCTTTTCATATGCAGACTTGGGTGGTCTTTCTGAAGTGCAGTCCACATGATACTAATAGTGACCATGGTTGGCATGATGGTTCATAATAAAACTAGTGGGGAGGCTTTGTTGCTCTTTTATTTTAGTTAAATTTAAAAGACCAGAAAGGAAGGAGGACTTATGTTAATATATCAGATAAACAGCCATCCTTGCTTTCCTTTGTTTTCTTTTATTTTCCACCCCTATCAGAGAGTTTATGCAAAAAAAAGAGAAACCCAATAAACAAAAAAGAAAATGAAAGTGATAATAATATCCTGATTTCCTGTTTTATTACAAATGAGATAAACACTGGATAGTATTTTCCTTTAACTTCTTTGTGCATGTTCTTCAAATTAATGTTTGAGGAATGGTTTGGAGTTTCCACATGCCTCGTACATCTTTTATTTAGGCAGTATGGTAAGATGGAAAAGCTTTCTTTTTTTTTTTTTTTTTTTTTAATTTTATTTATTTGAGAAAGAGAGAGAGAGCGAGCACAGGCAGACAGAGTGGCAGGCAGAGGCAGAGGGAGAAGCAGGCTCCCTGCCAAGCAAGGAGCCCGATGTGGGACTCGATTCCAGGACACTGGGATCATGACCTGAGCCGAAGGCAGCTGCTTAACCAACTGAGCCACCCAGGCGTCCCTGGAAAAGCTTTCGATTTGGAGTTGGTTAGGCTTAGGTTTGGGTTTGGTTCTGTCATTTACTTGTAAAGGTACTATTTGGGAAAAGTAAGACTGATAATAGTGATCTCTTGGCCAGTTGGAAAGATTCAGTCCAACCCAGATGACCTATTGGTCTTAAGCATCTGTGTTCTTCTGTATTTGTAAACATTAACATGGTGAAAGCGGAACCCGACATATTTCTGGGAACTAAGGTGATGAAAAGGGATGGTACTGCTTCTAGTCCTTCCTTTTTGCTTAGTATCATGGTGTTTTAGATAAGACCAGATTCTTATTTAACAGATGGGGAAGTTGAGACCCAGTGGAGGAAATGAATGATGCAAAGCACAGAGCACATGGGAGGCAGAACCCAGGACTTTGTCCATTGTTTTACTGTATTAATTATTAGATCACTGCCTGTTTTCCCAATCTTTCCTCCCCCTTCTCCCTCCTTTTCAATCCCAGTTCACCGTGCTTTATTGCAGTGTGTATACACACACACACACACACACACACACACACACAGTGACAAAGATCAAGACGGATCCAGTGTCCATTGTGTTTTCCACGAGGGCCTTCTAGTGCTGTTCCTGGCTAGACATGGTCGATACCTGTTGATCACTTACAACAATAGCATATTTTGAAAAGCTAAATATAATTCCTTCTTTCTAGGTTTTCCTTTTCATTTGTAGTTTTTGGACCCATGTGACATCATCCTTGAGGCACCCACATTATTTTCTCAATTTCCATGACCTGAATTACCATTGCAGGCATCTCTGCTATAACCTAATATACATATTTACATATATACATTATACACATTCTGAAAACCTCACCTTCTGCAAAATCACATAGGCAACTGAATGTGGCTAATGGGAAATACAGGGTTGGGGCTAACCATTCTCAATCTATGCTGCTTTGCCACCAGCGCACTAACAAAGACAGTAAAAACCAGAGTAAAAACAGTAGCACAGTTCAGAGGACATATTGAATTACTACCATATACATATGTATTTGGATAAACTTGACTTATTAAGAAATGTGGGCTGCTTGGTGGAAGGGGATGGAAGGGAGGCTCTGAGGCGGGTGGGGATTGGGACACAGGAGGGAGGTGAGCAAGGGTCTCTTAGAATCATGCCTGGTAAATTGTATAGCGGGGCACTTATTTTTTTATAAGTAATATTTTGAGATTTTTATTTATTTTTTTAAAGATTTTATTTATTTATTTGACAGACAGAGATCACAAGCAGGCAGAGAGGCAGGCAGAGAGAGGGGGGGAAGCAGTCTCCCTGTGGAGCAAAGAGCCCAATGCGGGGCTCGATCCCAGGACCCTGAGATCATGACCTGAGTAGAAGGAAGAGGTTTATAACCCACTGAGCTACCCAGGCACCCCATATTTTGAGATTTTTAAAAAATGATTTATGTATTTACTTGAGAGCGAGCAGGAGCAGGGGGGAGGGGAAGAGGGAAGGGAAGGGGGGAAGAAGGGAAGGAAGAGGAGGAGGAAGAAGGAGAAGGGCAGAGAGAGAGAGGGAGAAGCAGACTCCCCGCTGAGCAGGGAGACCAGTGCAGGTTTGATCCCAGGACCCTGAGATCATGACCTGAGCCGAAGGCAGGAGCTTAACCAACTGAGTCACCCAGGTGCCCTCCAGAGGGGCATTTGCAAGACTCAGGGCCCAGCAGGCTCTGGCCTTGAGGGGACTGGACATGAGGACTCTGGTGCTAACGAGGAGTATGAGCTTCACTGTGTAGTCTGTGGGACGTTTATTTATTCTGCATTTAACAGAATTCATATATTTGAATAATATTCCTGAATGCTGGAAAGCAAACAGAGATATCTCAGAGGACTTTTCCCAAGAACCTTATTTAATACCCTTTTCCTGGTAGGTTATGGAAAACATGTGACAAAAGGCCTAAAACAGAGTTGCAGAGGTTCTGAGGGGTGTGGAACCTGGGCCAAAATCGGGGAGCAGAAAAGCAAACTGATGAGATGGGATAGAATCCTTTGTGGGGGCAAAATATACCTTTCCCCAATTAACAGAACAGGACCAGTGAACACTGTCTTCTCAGGGTCTGTGGCCTGTCTTTTCTTAATTTTTTTTTCACACCTCATTTGTTATTTTTATTTTTAACTTTTTTTTATACTAATCCCATGGAAATGCATTTTGTGTCAATCAAAAACAGAAACAAACACCACTCATACCTCCAGCCGCATGGTTCCTGGAAATGATGGGGAGTGGCTGGCTGAAATGTTCATGGGCGATTGACTGGGTTTCCTTAAACCCAATTAACGTGACTTTGATTCTGTCCTCACCAAGCCTCCCACCGTCCTCAGCACCCATCATGTGAGTGATCAGGGTAGCCCTAGACCTCATGGAGGTCTCTGCCTGGTAGGGTGGGGGATGGTTTGTGCCTTTCAGAGTCTCTGGGACTGGGGACACCTCCCAAAGGGGCTTTGTAGAATAAGATGTGACAGGAGAGACTGGAAAATGGGACTAACTAGGACCATGACTATGAATTAGGAGCCAGCAATGCAGGCTGGAGTGTGTGTCCTGCGTTCTTTCCTGGGTGTAACTTGCTAGAGGAGCTCTCAGGCACTAACCTCAGGGTACGGACTCTGAGTAAGAGCCATGTGTCTGGGCCACCCTGCAGAAGTTAGGAAAGGCAGACATCCCTCAAAGCGGGGTGGCACAGAGGTGTCCCCTAGTGGGTGGTGACTGAGCAGGCCTTTAAAGAATGGACAGGATTGGGTTAAGTGGAGATGGTGTGAAGCTAGGGAAGGAGAGCAGGGCTGAGGGAGAGTTTGGGGCAAGAGAAGGATACAGAGCTATTCCTTGGGGCTCGTGAGGATGGTCACTGTGATGTCCACAGACCTCATTCCTAGAACCACAGGGCAACTGATCTTTTTTCTCTTCTCTGTTCTGCCCTGTTCTTTTTCTGAGTTTTGTTGTTGTTGTTGTTCTCTTCTGTTCTCCCGTCCCTTTCCCTCCCCTCCTCTTTCCTTTCCTACAATACTCATGCCACTCACTCTGAGAATGCTTATTGAAAATTGATGGTAATGGCCATATGGGAACTCTCAGAGCTTATCTAGGATTTGGATCCCTGGAGCATAATTGGTGGGTAGAAAGCAGATGGATGGGGCAGAAATATTGTTATCTTCCTACCCAATGACAGTTGATTATAAGTTATATCAATGGGCATGTCCCTTGTGGTCCCGGATTCCAAGATTATGGAAGGTTATTACTATTTATTACGACTCCTTCAGCAAATGGATCAAAGAATGACATTGATTATTGAGATTTAACAAGGTTGGACTTTCATAACCCAGGATCTTCTGAATCTAAATATGTGTCTTCTTTTCCATGACCCAATGTGTAAGAATCCAAGGTACGTTTACTACATCACTGAAGTCCCACAGTTGGATGAGAGCCGCACCCAGCAGTTGGTTGTCTCTCTTTCAGTTGCTCACTGCTAGGGTTTGGTGTGCAGTGAGATATCGGGCAGGGGGAAGGGATTGCATTGTTTGTTATATTCAGCTTTGAGGCTTTACATGGACAAGAAGGGCATTTTGATTTTCCTTCCTTTTTGAAGGCAGTTAAAACTGATATTCAGAACAATGGTGGGAAAGTACTAATTAATATAGTATATGAGAAATGATAAAATAAACAAGGTGAGCAGTTGTTTATATAAGATGCCTTTATAAACTCCTCACTCAGAGGGAGGAGGTGAGGTTTTCTCTGGTTTAGTGCAGTCCCTCCCAGCTCCCTTCTGGGTCCACCTCTAAGAAAATATGTGCTCCCTAGATCTGGGACTCTTTCTGGATGCCGCTGGGAAACCTCAAAACTGGGATCCTGTCCCCTCCTTCCTCCCTCTGGACTCTATTTTAGAGCTGCAGGAAAGATTTGAGGCTTTTTGCAAGCTTTCAACCCTGAGGTATTTTGGAAAACTGTAATTTTGTTTGTTCTCCGCTGTATGCATGTGGTTTCTTAAAACACAAGTGTGATTATTTTCTGCGTCCTTTCCATAGCAAACATTTCCCCTGAAACTACAGGCTCCAAAAATGGGTTCCCGAGTGCATGTGACATACAGCCTCCTTCGGAAGCTTCTGGAGAGTGACTCTCTCTGCAGTGAACAACTTACTGCAGTTTTGAGGCTTGCTAGGTGGCTTCTGACCTTGTCTTGGGCTTTGCCCTTTGTGCGTTCCGCAGCCAGATGCGCCCGGGGCATTCTGTGTATTCCCGTGGGCCAGGAGGTACTCCCGCGCTCTCATGAAACTTAATTTGATGATGGTGAGGGCGCTCTATATAGAGCACTTTGGGTCATCTCCCCCATAAAATAGCAATTTGTGAGCAACTGTCAGCATGTAGAATGGACTCTAAAGCTAGATGACTTTGGTTTGAATGCCAGCTTTTCAAAATTTTTTTTCCTGGTTGCTTTACTGTTTCTTTTTACTCTCCAATTGTAATCAACCTAGAATTAATTTTATTAGGAATCAAGTTCGAATCTAGCTATTTAATCTTTTTTTAATGATTTTTTAAAATGACTTTTTCATGTGATAAATATATAACGTCAAATTTACCATTTTAACCATTTTTAGGTGTGCAGTTAGGTGGTGTTAAACACACTCACAACTGGGCCACTGTGTGGCTTTGTGTTATGGGTGGAATTATTGTGTCTCCTTGTGTCTCTGTTTCTTTATCTGCACGTGGGGAAAACAACCCATGAAGTTTTTATGAGATTATGAGTGAGTCTCTAGAAGAAACTCAGTGTTTCCAGGCCACTGTAGGTGTTCGGTAGTGATTAGTGGCCATGACAACACATAGTCCTGGCTGACCTGCATTTGATGTCCTTACGTCTGGTGCGTGTATTATATGAAAGGGTAGGTGTTGGCAACTGTTGCCCACTGAATCCATGTGGAGACCTAGAGAATTCTCAGTGCAAACACTGGGAATTTTGCCTCATTCTTGTGTCCACTTTTGCATTGGACTAACATGCACTTGGAGCTCCAGGGGAAGAAGAGATTTTCCAAGACTTAGATTTCAAATTGTTTGCAAAGCAATTAATAATGAAAAGATAAAACCTGTTGAGTCTTCATGGTTAAAGCATAATGCAAGAGGCTTGGAGAGGATGGACTTCTGACTGTATTCCACAAATGCTCTTTTCGGAGCCTTTGATAAAAGCTCTTACTTTAAAAAAAAAAAATGATAGCAACAATTCTTTGTTTTCATGAAGTCTAGATGAATAGATCATGTGATCACAATGAAAGGGAAAAGGGAAGTCTCCAGAAAAGAAGCATTTTGTTTACATTTAAATCTTCCAGAAATGATATGTTTGAAAGTAATATACCAGTTTAATATATTTTCTTAAATAAGTTAGATAAACCACATTTCTATTATACTTTCTGGTAAGTGATGAAAACAGTCTCTATTTTTATAACCAACAGTCTTTTACTTTTTAGTTCAGCAAGGAGCTTCCAACTAGATCTGTAAAAAAGGATGCGGAAATCATCTGAAATAAACTATTTCTAGCCTTAAAATTCATGTTCCTACAATAGAATATACTATACTCAGTCACCATCACAAAAATGTCTTTCTTATCTGTGCTGTCCTAGCTAAATGTGAACTTTAAAAATGGGAAAACCAGGCACTTTGTAGACAGTTCACTCTTTGTTTCGTATTTTTGGGGGCTAAGAAAAAAAAATTGCCCAAGGAAGTATTTCTGGAAGGAGTCAAACTTTTCAACTGCCTTCGTAGTTTAGCATTCGGTATTTTTGTTGTTTTAGGAATTGGTAGTGACTCTGAGGAGAAATACACATTTCTAAATCATGGATCATGATTGGTTCCTAACAAGTGAGTGACAACGTAGCAAATAATGCTGTTATCACCTTACACCCAGTTGGTCAGGGTATCAGCATAATACCATCATTATCACTGAATTGTGTAATAAACATGTGGGCAGAGTGCTGTCGGGGACATAACACTGGATTTAGGTTCAATTCCAGGACTCACCATGGTGCTTGGGCCATGGAGCCAAGTCCTTAGGTTTCAAGAAGTTGTGATGGGAAAGAGAAAGGCATTGCTTTATGGTAGCAGCTCATAGAAGGTTGTTTTCTAGTTCATCTTCTCTCATTTTCCACATTTTTCCAGGGTGACATCATGTATGACAACTCTTATTTACATGCTGATGTCTTTTAAAACTACACTTTAGGGGCGCCTGGGTGACTCGGTGGGTTGGGCCTCTGCCTTCAGCTCAGGTCATGACCTCGGGGTCCTGGGATTGAGCTCCACATTGGACTCTCTGCTCGGTGAGGGACCTGCTCTCCCCCGCCCCCCGCCTGCCTCTCTGCCTACTTGTGGTCTCTCTCTCTGTCAAATAAATAAATAAAATCTTAAAGAAAAAAACCAAAAACCTACACTTCAACCAAGGCCTTTCTCATGGCTCCAGACCCACTGTCCAGTGACCAACAGACCACTTTGCTTGGTTGCTCCATACGTATTTTAACTAAGGTCATTGTGACTCTTCTAACCCACCACTATGCTGTTTCTTTCCCGGCTTTCCTTTTGAGCAAGCAGCAAGCTTCTAGGCATTTCTCCAAGACAGAAATCCCGAGATGCCCTCAATCTTTCTTTCTCCCCACGTTCTGTATTTAACTGATCGCTAAGCTCTGCCAATTGTACCTCATACGTGTCTCCCCTGTCCATTCTCTCCTGATGATAATGGCGACAGTGGTGGTGGTGGTGAGGATGGTGACGATGACGTCCATTTCTCTATATCAACTTCTTCACCTTACTCACACCCTCCTCATTTCTTACCTGGATTTTTGTGGCAGTGGTTGAACAACTGCTTCCATGGATCCCTGCTCACCATCGCTTCCATGTGCCTCGGCCGTAATGCCCGGCACACTTCCTCCACACACTTCTCCGTCCCAGCATTCTTCATCCAGGCTGCGTGTTTTAGCCTGGAGTGAATTATCCCCTCTGCCCTGGGGGTCTCCGTCCACCCGTCTGGAGATTCAGCTTCTAGGTCCTGTAGCCTTTTTCAAGCTTTCAGATAGAATTGCTATGTAGCCATGCTGATAAATGTAGATCTAATCCATTGTATGTTATCTTTTGTTCATTTCTCTACCTCCCCTGTTGGACTCCATAAATCACTCGAGGTTATGAATTGAGTCTTAAATTCACATCACTGTATACAATACTGGGCATGGGTGTGTCTGTCTTGTAGAGGACAGCCAGTAAGTGACTGAGTGACAGAGTGACCGTGTGGAGGGTTTTCTCTGGTGTGGGAAGGGATTGGGAAGGTGTCACACAGCCCTCCGGAGTCTCCCTCCAGCATCTGTGACTTCCTGCTGAGCAAGCTTACATGGGTGATTTTGCTGGGCTCTCTCCAGTTATATATGTGCTTGGGGATCAGCGCTGGAAAATATAAGGCAGGACTTTTTTTTACATTTCCAAGCTGAGCTTGTTGATAGGCAGAGGTACTGAGGTTGAACAAAACCGAGTTAATAGTGAAAGACACACATTTCTCTCAGGCATCCATAGGACTGTGGCCATCCCAGTGGTCTCACTTTCTGTTCATGCCCACACACTTCAAGTGGGCCCTGAATGTCACCTGGCTGTCACTCTGCATTTGTCAAGTGCATTCGCTTTCCTGCTTTCTTATTAGCTGCTTCATACTTTGTCTTTCCTTAAACTTTTAATATCTTTTCCCCCCTCCCTCTCTGCTGTTTGAGCTCACGGACAATCGGAGGAGACTTCCCTGTATGCCCTCCCCCCCATCTACTCAGTTATCTGCATCTGTGCCCATACCCACTGCCTTATCCCCTCTGCTAGAGAAGAATTGTCCATTTTCCTTTGGAAGGCCGTGACCAATGCTTAGCTCCACTCCCTTCTGAAAAACACCACTGTATTTATTGTTTCATTTCTCTGCTGATTCCTGTTTCCCCCTTTTCACCAAGTAATTCCCATCAGCATACAAACATGCTGGGATTTCTTCCTCTCATAGGACCTTCCCTCCAGCTTCTATCCCATTTCTTGGCTCTCCTCTACCACAGGCTCTTTGATATGCTTAAACTCATTGTGACTTTTCTCCTTCCATACTCTCTCTCATTCCTTAAATTAAAAACAATTTAATTGTGGTAAAATACACATTGCCTAAAATTTACCATCTTAACTATTTTTAAGTGTAAAGATTGGTAGTAAATACATTCCCATTGTTCATGAGGCCACTCTCCAGAAATTTTTCATCTGGCAGAACTGAAACTCTGTACCTACTAAACAGTAACTCCCCATTTCCTCCTTTCCCCAGCCCTTGGCAACCACCGTTCTACTTTCAAACTGTATGAATTTAACTACTTTCAATAGTCCTTCCATTTTCTCTTAAATCCACTTCCATCAGGCTTTTGTTCCCATGTGCCCCCAGCACGTCTCAAGGTCACCTGTGACCTGCACTGGGCTAGATACAACAGTCATTGCTCTGCTCTGGGCTGATCTGATCCAGCAGCAGCAAGGGGCACAGGGGATGCACTCCCTCCTCCTTGACACAGTTGCTTGGCCTAGTTTCCGGGAGATCATACTTGCCTGGGTTTTCCCCCTTCCTCACAGACCTCTTTCTTAGTCTTCTTTTCATTTTCCACCTCTGTGCCTTGGGATGCCTCTGGGGTTCAGTGCTGGACCCTCTTGTCCACCTTCACTGAACCCCTTGGAAATCTTAGTTATGCCTTTAATTGTTATTTCTGCTCTCACAACTCCTGCCATTTGTATCTCCAGTCCAGATATGTGCCCTGGGCTCCAGACGGGTGCATCTCCCCACCTGATACCTTCACGTGCGTGCCTGCTGGGCATCTCAACACTGATGTCTCCAAAATGAGCTCTCTCAGTTTTCCCCACAGTGTCTGCCCACAGGCTTCCACATCTCAGGATGATGACGCCACTCTCACTTCCGGAGGCAACATATGCAGACATCTTTGACTATTCCCTTTCTCTCAAAATCACCTCCAATCGGAAAATTCGCTTACCTCTCCTTTCAAAGGGTATGACCTGAACCCACCACTTCCTGCCTCTTGCACTCTCCCGCTCAGGTCTAGCCACACAGTCTTACCTGGCCTGGATTATTGTAGAAGCCTTTGCAGGGTCTTTCTGTCCCTGTCCTTGCTCCCTCAGAAGCTATTCTTAACACAATATCTAGCAAGATCCTTTTTAAGAGGGGGAGGAGACTCTGCTCAAAACCTTCCAGTGGCCAGTAAATGCTGCATCTTCCCCTTACCGAGATCCCCACTTGGTCTGCTCCCCTATGACATGCTCCCTGGCCTCAGTTTCTTATTTTCTCACCCTGGTTCCCTCTGCTGGAGCCACACAGCGTTGCTGGTGTCCCCACAGCCCACCATCCTGTGCTGCTTCGGGCTTTTCCATTTGCTGCTCACCCCTAGTGCAAGGCTCATCCCCCCAGATGTGCCCATGACTTCTTCTCTTGACCTCCTTCAGCTCTTCACCTAACATCACCTGATTTGTGAGTCCTCCCTGGTCACCCTGTTTAAAATTGCAGGCCCCGGGGTGCCTGGGTGGCTCAGTGGGTTAAAGCCTCTGCCTTCGGCTCGGGTCATGGTCTCAGGGTCCTGGGATCAAGCCCTGCATCGGGCTCTCTGCTCAACGGGGAGCCTGCTTCTCTCTCTCTCACTGCCTGCCTCTCTGTCTACTTGTGATCTCTGTCTGTCAAATAAATAAAATCTTTAAAAAAAAAAAATTGCAGGTC
Organism: Taxidea taxus jeffersonii; assembly: GCA_003697995.1. Lineage (NCBI taxonomy): Eukaryota > Metazoa > Chordata > Mammalia > Carnivora > Mustelidae > Taxidea > Taxidea taxus. Next base: position 46,772 of record RCUC01127709.1, read on the forward strand.
CCCTCCTCTATACTTTCTACTCGCTCTTTCTCTCTAGCATGTATCACCATCTAACATACTCTGTATTCTCCCTGTTAGATTTGTTTAGGTCCCCCCACCTGAACATACGCTCCAGAGGGCAGGCATTTACCAGAGTTCACGGAGCTGGTGCACAAATATTTGTTGAATGAGTGTAGAGAAAAAAAACTCTCCCAAACAGAAGATTATAATTCATTGTCCATTTCCCTCTCCTAGTAGTATCTAAGTTTCACTTGAAATTTCAAGTTCTTGTTTTATCTAAAAGATGAACAAAGCTGATTTTAAAATTCCCCAACACAAGGTGTCTGCTTTCAAAAAAAGCACATACAAATGAAATCATAATTTAGGCTGCTCTGAACATTCTTGTACACATAAACTATCATTAGTATTAAAAACACTATTTCCATTATGCACTGGAAAATTCCTATGGATTTTCAAATAGACGCAAATATAAAATTCGTTTCCTTATCAGCTATTCCATTTAAATGTTACAGTAGCTTTAGATTTCCTGATTCATATCTTAAAAATATCACTGGTAGTATCTTTGAGGTTTCTTTTTGATAGTTTGTGGTCAGGTTTGTGGTCCTCCTTTGACCTCACTAGCATATGTTGAAACTTGTGGATGGCTTTTGAAATTTTGCCTCATTTGAGATTAACCAACTACTGATAATTAACTAACGCCATATGGTATAAATTTTGAATTCTGTATGATTTCTACTTTCAAATGATGGCTCTTACCCTCCCTCTACTCACTTAACACAAGTACTTGGAAAACTTGAATAACGGGTAGTCTGGCTAGTAGAGCTGCAGTTTACATCATAGTTAATAAAAGGAAAGATTCCTTTCTTTATCTTGAACTCTCTCAAAATGTACCAATACATTTCCGTGCCATTTAGAAAGTCTCCCAATTATCTTATCTGTGATAATTAAAGATCTTACATGGTCTCATGACTGAGATTATTTACCAAACTATAGAAAAAATAATAACATTTGATTTGCCTCTAAAGGGCTCTTTTTGGGGCAGGAGCAGAGGACACGAGAGAGAGAGAAAGTTTTAAGCAGATTTCACACCAGTGTAGAGCCTGACTTGGAGCTCGATCTCACAACCCTGAGATCATGACCCAAGCCCAAATCAAGAGTTGGATATTTGACTAAGCCACCCAGACACCCCTAAAAGACTCTTTTTAATGGGAGAGACCAAATCAAAAATATATGTGAAAGTACTATGTAAAGTACAAAAGCACTCCCTCTGCTTTGTCTTTGGGGTAGTATTCACTTTTCTTAATGGTTTTGTTTGCTATTTTTAAAGAACATAATAAAAGAATCTGAGTAACTGACGATTATGGTGAACTGAAGTTAAATGGACTGTTTCACCATATATTTGATTGCAAAAGCTTCCAACACAGGTAAAAATCCTAGAAAAAATTTACAGCTCGGTCATTTTGGAGAGAAAGGGCTTTTCTCCAGCAAGTAACTTTTCTTTCATGGTTGAGAGTTTCAGTGTTTATGTAATCATCAACTCACAACAGCGCATTGTTTCATTCTTGATAGCGAGCCTGGAATGATAATAAAACTGGGGCAAGTCTGGGACCATAGAGTCCCGAGTTTGCTGCTCTCTCTTCAGCCCCGCCAGAGAATGAGGAGTCCGCTCCCTGCCTCGGGCTCCAGCACTCTCACGGAAGGTGGACACGCGCGAAGTCCCTACTTAGAGCCCTTGGGACTCACCTCCTTTGCCTTCCCCAGATTACTCCTCTTGCAGTACCCGCCAGATCCCTCACTGACTAGCAACTCATCTTCCTCTAGTTCAGTGAGACAGAGACTACCCACGAACCAGTTGCTAACTGACTGTTCTTAGCCGCGCAGCCTTGGTCAGGCCACAAGCCTTTTGCTACGTTTTGAATACTAACCTCGTGCCTTAGTGAAGGGGCCTTTGAGCTCTAGAGCCCCCCAGGTAAAGCTCCCCCCTCTTGCAGCCCAGAGAACCTGGAGTCCTTGCTCTCCCCTCACAGCACCCGAGCAGCTGCTCGGTCTGCCTTGCCCCCCACACTCCCTTTCCCCTGCCCGGGGGCTCAGGAGCCCTGTCCCCAGCAGAGCCCCATGTGGTGTCTCATTTGGACGCCTCTGCACCCCAGGGGATCCCTGTTCCTGTGCTAATCTGCGATGGAGCTGTTCTCACACTCTCTACTGTGAAAGGCGGGGCTCTTCCTTTCTGTGCTGTGAGCCTGTGAGAACAGAAGCTGTCCTAGTTCTATTTCCTTCTGGAACTGTCTTCTGTCGAGTTCAGGCGCTGCTGCTCTGTACGCATCATTTCACTTTTCCTTCCCAACGGGGATGGGGCCCAAGTGAGTCAAGCACACGTTTGGTGCCGGTGGCCAGTGGGGCAACATACATGCAGGTGGATGGATGGAGCCAGAGAAAACTGTGAGGTGGTGCTTGGTCACAGAGCTGCATGACGCTGTCCACGACACCGTCCCTGTGTCATTGTCCAGAGCTGCCCCCTTCTTTCAGGCTGCCGGCCCCTGTAGGCTTAGTCATTTCTGGCATTCTGGGGAATTTCATGTTCTAGGATAATGTTTGTCTTTTATGACCATTTTGGAAAAAAATGTGGTTTTTTCCAACTGTGATAAAAATAGCCCACAGCAGAAAATGTACCACGTTGAACGTGTCTCAGTGTGTAGTCTGGGACACTCGCGGGTGTAGCCATCACCACCGTCCATCCACAGGGTTTTTATCTGGGTAGTCCTGAGCTGAAGCTCTCCCTTCCGCCTCCCCACTGGCCACCGCGCTTCTACTTTCTTTCTCTCTGAGCTTTGCCAACCAAGCCCCTCCTACAAGTGCAATCATACAGTGTCTGTCTTTTTTGTGGCTGGTTTATTTCCCTTAGCAAAATGTCCTCAAGTTGCATCCATGCCATAGCGTGTGTCCAACCCTCCTTCCTTGTCAAGGCCGAATCCTATTTTACTGTGTGCGTACACTGCGTTTTGCTTCTCTGCTCATCCCTCGGTGGACAGCTGTTGCCACCTTTTGGACATTGCAAATTAGGCTACTTAAAGCATTCATGTTTTACAGGAAAAGTAGTATCCTCCCTTCAAATTAGTAGGTCCCATTTTAAAGATGATTACCATCAAGGGGTGGCTGTTATTACGTCTCTGAGACCAAAGTTGTCTTCAAGCAAGTGGGACATGATGTGTGGTGCGGTGAATGAAGCCTTAGCTCCTCAGAGTCACAAAAGGATGGGTCATGGCAGAGAAGCTGCACCCACCTAAAATGTTTTCATTTTGAGTAACTTTACAAGAGAACACAAAAAGAATTAAGGACACACTTCCCTCCTGTCTTCAACAGAATATTTGAAAGGCAGTTTAATCCTCAAGTAGATGAACTACCACTAGATGATTTGGAGTTGTTAGTATATTCTTGTCTCTGGTCCCTGCCATTGCAGTTTAAATTTTTTAATTTAAAGTACTTAAAATTGAAAATGTAGGTCGATCTCACCATTCATTACTGTTCCTTGTAAGAAGTGTATTTTTTAAAATTTTATTTATTTATTTGACAGAGATCACAAGTAGGCAGAGAGGCAGACAGAGACAGAGAGAGAGGGGAAAGCAGGCTCCCCGCAGAGCAGAGAGCCCAATGTGGAGCTCGATCCCAGGACCCTGGGATCATGACCTGAGCCGAAAGCAGAGGCATTTAACCCACTGAGCCACCCAGGCGCCCCAGAAGTGTATTTTTTTTTACAGCTGTCTTTCTTTTCCTTACATGTTTGTTGTTTCTAAAATGCTGTGGGGCTGGAACAGTGAAAAATAGTATTTGTTAGAATTGTATTGAAGAGTAGAAAACCTCTTTGTAGAGGTTCTTTAAGTGAAATGATTATACTTTGGAGCAGAGATTTCCTCCCCGCCCTGTCCTCCACCACACACATCTATGCTGTTCTTCTAAAAATCGATAACCTGATTTTTTTTTTTTTTTTTTTGGCAGTGCTTTGGAGAGGTACAATGAATCAGTTTTTGCTAAATGTGTCAGTAATGCATTTGTTAGTAAAAAACCACCTACACATCATTACCTCTCGGCACTTTGTGGGCTTACAGGTATCACCTGCTAATAAAACCACTGCACCAAGAGTCTAATCTGACACTAGATGCTTTTTGGCACTTACCAAAATTAATTTCTGTTTCTTATTTCTTCCTGCAGCCTTGGAAAGGGAAACCTTCCAACCAACTTGTGATTTTTTCACTCAAAATACACTATATTTTTTTTAGTCTTTTATCTAAGATTTGCTGTTACCATGAGGCATTTATGTGTATGGTTTACTTCATGAGCTTGTCAGTTAGGTTTTAAACTCCTTCCCAGCCCAAGCAGTATTATTTCTCTCTAGAAATACTCAGAACCCAGCGTTAGCTAACCTAATGATAGAGACTTTGCGTAAAGGACTTCACTCTGTGCCAGGAGCTGCTCGGAAGACTTAGAGGTATCAATCATCTCGTGTGATCCTTCCAGTAATTCGGTGGGGCTGGGACCGTTATTATCCTCATGTTACAGATGAGGAAATGGAGGCATGGAGAAATTAAATAATTATTTCCAAGTCCACACAGCTGAGTGTTGGGACCAGGATTTGAACTCAAGTTGTCTGACCTAAGAACCTGCTTTCCTACTCCATTCATTCAAACAATATTTATTAAGCCCTTAGTGTATACCATTGAACCATACAAAATCCCAACCCTCACAGGACTTACATTCTAGTAGGGAGAAAGAGAAAAGAAGTAACCACAATACTAGAATAAATGGTATGTTTATTGAGGAGGTTATCTAAGTGCTAAGAAAAGGAGAAAATGTAGACTAGAGTGAGGAGGTTAAGACAGAATTTGAGACTTTAAATAGGTGGTCAGGGAGGACTCATGGCTCATACTGAGGAATTGCTCAACTCATCTCTACTGTTTGATAAGATTTGTTGTTGTTGTTGATCTGTTAGAGATGTAGCCTGAGATTTTGACCAACTCCCTCAGAACTTTCATGAACCTGCTTATTATTTCTGTCCCTTTAACCCTGGAAGCATCAGGTGGTTTCATCTCCAGAATCAGGATGAGTCAGCTCAGGGGCTCTGCTTCACAGCTGAGAGCAGCATGCCCTTGCTTGAGTGCATTTCCAAATGGGCAGGTGCCGGAGAGTACCCCCATGGGTGCTGAGTCATGGGGCCGGGTAGGTGGTCTGTGCCAAGAGAAGAGTTGAAGTGAGGGGCAGTCAGATGCCGGGGGCATTGTGGAGCGGGGGGAGGAGGGGGGGAGTTCAGAAGGGACAGAAAGATACAGCTGAGATTCTTCTAAAGAGATCCCTGCCTACCTAGGTGCAAGGAGAGAGGGATTGTCCAGAGAGGACACATGTTCGGAGACCATGCTTCCGCTTAAGGATGGTTCCCTCGTGGTAGTCCCAGGCATGACCAAGCAAGAGGGTGGTGATGGCCAGGCACAGAGCATCCCTCCTCAGTATTAGGAAAACAATAGGTCCCATGCTCTAGTTGGTGGGTCAGGAGTTTAGATTTCTATGTGAAGAAAACCCATTCGACCCGATTTTATTGCAGCATCATGCTTGGGGCTAACATTCCAAAATTTAAACTTTCACGACAACATGTGTATCGTTCAGCTTGAAAAATACATCCTTTGGTCTTGCTGGAACTGGGTGCGATGGTCACTTCCAAGATGAGGCCCTCTCACCTGACGGGAGAGCAAGACCCTGCAGGTGAGCTTTGCAGCAGCGTCCGACTGTCGTGCGGCTGCTCCATGGCTGCCGCGGCTGATCTCAGGATGTTGTTCCTGGATGGCTGGCCTCCTCCAGGTCCTCCCAAGGCACCACTTGCCTTTTTTATACAAAAACAACATCGCGCTTCTGATGGTGCTGACTGCACATCAGATTCCAGCAACTGTTTTTCTACCCTCCCTTGCTTATTTTCAGTCAGTGGGCTACTTTATTTTAGGGATTTGCAAAGCTTGTTTTGGCCCAGGTGAAACTTATTGTTTTATTTCTGGCTGCGCGGCTTTCATGTCGATGGTTCAGTTAAGCAGCAGACGTGGGGAGGACGTGGCTCTGGGGTTCCGGTTGGCTGCCCGGCTGTGTTGCACGGAGCTGTGGCGTCCCCCACTCCCACTCCGCAGGGCAGGGCTGGTCCCTGGGGGCGGGGGGGCTTTGCAGCGAAGAAGGACAACATCTAGCTCGGGGTGGGAAATGAGGTGCCCGTGTGACACATGTCCTTCTTTGTGGAGAAAATAATTGGCACCTTGTCAGAAGTCACTTACTTTTCATACAGGACTATGGGGTCATTGAATGTCTCCTGACTGGGCATCTGAAATGGATCTGTTAATTTTTTTTTTTAAAACAAGAGTTACCCATATGAACCACTGACTTTTCGCATATTGCAGTCCTATGAGGCAGAATCGAAAACAGTTCAGAGCAAGGCTTCCAAAGTGTCATACCTACTGGCTTACTTCTTGCTTCTGCCACTTCCTAGCTCTGTATCCTCAGGCAAGTTACTAACCTCTCTGGGCCTTAGTGTCCTCACGTAACTGAGAGCTATAACAGCACCTGCCTCACTAGGTTATGGTGAGAAATCAAGGAGGAAAAAACCCTAAATTTCTATGATGATAGCCAACTCATAATACATAAAACTCCCTTCCAGGTTGGATTTTTGCTGCCGTGATTGTATCAAAAACTAGTTAAAGAAGGATTTAGAATGATAATCTGATTGACTAACAGTTATCTCTGGATAAGCTCAGGTTTTCTTTCCCAAATTAGGATTCATGCTAAAGGTACCAGTGGGCTCTCCAAATCAGGCCCCACCCGAGCCCCCTTGTGTGCCCCTAGGACAGCGTCACCTCTTGGACAGGCTTGGTTTAGGTAGGGAACCTGAGAGGTAGGATCATCTACTCAAAGGAATTTCCCCTGTATTAGAGGGAAGCAACTGGACATCTGGGGAATCCTGATGCCAGAGCCACCTCCTAAAATTTATGGCCATAGGCCCTGGGCTTCCGGGTTTAAAAAACTCTCTCACTCTCTAAGTGTGCCCACAAGGCTGAGAAACACTAGGCAAACATTTTATTTAGGAAAACAGCCAACCCATGCGCTCTACTGCTCTAGAGGTGGTACCTCTCTATATTTATAACAGAATTAGACCAATAAACAGTAAAAATGAACACAAATTCCTCATCTATAGTTACCTCTTCCTAAATTTAAAAGCTTACTTACCTGTCGCTCAGAACTTACTGGGTCGTTTCAGAGCTCCGGACCCATTTGCCCAGCTGGTTTTGGTTGTATTACAAGATGAAGATTCGATTGGCCTTCTTCACATTTGCCTGTTGTCTATGAGTACTTGTTCTTTTTGGCTTCGTGGGTTCAACAACCCTCACTGGCCCCACCTTGGTCTGTAGTAGTCGGTGGGATGGCCAGGCTTCTGGCATGGCTCTGCCCTTTCAAAGGCCAAGTTAGGGTTGCTCACATCTATGTGCACACTGTGAACTGACTGTCGTCTTACTTATTTAATTACAGCTAAGTCCTAGATTTCTTCCTTCATTCCTGCTGCTGCTCCTCCTCCCTGTCCTGACCCCATCCTCCTTTTTTTTCTTCCTCCTCCTCTTCTTCCTCCTTCTCCTCCTCCCCACCTCCTCCTCCTCCTTCTTTTTCTTCTTCTAATTCCCCCTTCTCCTCCTCTCCCTTCCCTCTCACCCTCCTCCCCACCTTCTCCTCCTCTTCCTCCTTCTCCTTCTCCTCCCCCTCCTCCTCCCCCTTCTCCTCCTCCTCCTCCCTTTTCTTCTCCTTCTCCTCCTCCTCCTCCTCCTTCTCCTCCTCCTCCTTCCTTTTCAAGAAAGATCAGATTTTGTTTTATTTCTTTCTTTTCCACTAACAGAAAGATTTGGAACAAATTGGTATGCCATTCCCTGCTTCCTCCCTCAGTATTTATAACTGGATTATCTGCTCTGGCTTATCAAAGTCAAAACAGCATAATCCAGACTGACTTCAGCCCTTTTGGGCAGCTTTCCCGTGGTGCTTGTGGACGCTCAAACATACAAGGTGATGTCTGCATTAGCCTCAGGAAAGCACAGGAAAGCACATTACCTGGTTTGGGGGCCCTTTTTCTGTTTTCCAATAACAAAGTTAATTCAAAATTAAATGATCTCAGAGAAAAGTAGGTAAAGTAAGTCATGTCTTTGAAAACCCGTGCTAAAGT
>RCUC01127712.1:0-45277 GCA_003697995.1 Taxidea taxus jeffersonii
TGACGTGCTCCTTTAATTTACACAACAGCCAGTAAAATAGAGAACTATTATTAAACCCACTTCCAAGGCAAGAAAAGTGAGGCACAGAGTAATTAGGTCACCCATCAGTACATGGGAGAGCTAAAATCTTAAAGCAAATGGACCTCATCCCCCAGAGTAATAAAATCCTATCTGGCATAATCTTCCAAGCAAGACTGTCTTAAGAAATCATATCACCTCTGCAGTTTCTAATACAGTCCTAGGGCACAGGAATGATAAGGCTTGGAAACTAATCATACCTGTTCTAGTACACAATTCTCTTTAGTGGTGGGGTGGCGGACAAGGAGGAAGGCGGGAGGAAGCCCAGATTTGCAAAGAACAACAATGAACCACACAGCACCTCCTCCACGGTAAAGCCCTAAGCAATTGCCCAATCTCCTCTGGAAAAGCGCATTGGCCTCAGGAGCCCTCCTGTCTCAGTCTTATCATTCAGCATTGTATTGGAGCACTTATCAGTCCCAGGGATCATGAACCCCCTGAGAACAGCAAACTTTCATCTCTACATCTGAAGCTTTGAACTCTGTCAGGGTCACTAAGCATTTGCTGAACAGACGAAAGAATGGGTCTAGAAAGAAAGTCAAGCTAGTGGCCTAGGAACTGCATGATCCTATTTTGTTTGGTCTGTTAGGTGGTTTGGGATTGGTTTGGTCTGTAACTAAACCCATCACCAGCATTTACAAAACTGGAAACTTTACATAGAAAATATTTTGACTTCCACAGGAAAAACCAGAAAACGGGGTCTCAGCCAAGTGTATGAATGATAGCTTCCGCTGCGGACAGGACCACTGACTCCAGCGTCCACACCTGCCACAGCCACCCTCAGTGAGAGCAGGTTCCCTGGAGCAGGGTGGTGAAGCCAACACTTCCTACCCTGCTGATAACCTCTCCCTGCTCGGAAGCTCTGCACAATCCCTGCTCTGACAGTTGCCTCTTCCTAAAAGTGTCCCTTTTGTGTGGGCCACGAGAGTGTCCTTAGTGCCACGTAGCCAGATGATCCTTGGGGTGAAGAATACTCTCATGAATGAGACACACAACAGGGGGATGGCTAGATTTACACTAACAAGCGAACAAGATGCCGGGCGCCGACAAAGGGCTATGAGAACAGACTAACAGCTCAGAGAGGAGGTGACAAAGTGACAGTGGGTGACCACACAAAGCCCCTCTGAGGAGGTGATATCGGGGCTGACAGCCAAATGATAGGAAAGGAGGCCCACAAGATCTTGGGGCAGCTCCTTCCCAACAGAGAAGACACATGCAAAGTTTCCCACATAGGAACAAACACAACACGCTCAAGGCACAGAGAGAACAGAACACATACCAGGACACACAGATGGGTGAAGCAGGAGGGGTGAGGAGAAAGCCAGGCCAAGGCCACTGTGCATGCAGGGCCTGGCAGGCTGTGCCAAGGAGTACACAGTGTCTTCTAGGAACAGTGGGGAGCCACTGGGGAGTTTTAAGTAGGAGAGTGATATAAGCTGATTTATTTATTTTTTTTAAATCCAGTTCATAAAAGCCAAACTGGAAGGTTGCTGCCCAAGAGGATGGCCTGATTATCTCTCTTCCCGCACCGTGCACTTGCAAGTGCAGGCACACAAAATATCAACTGTGGTTATGACAGCTGTATGCTACACAAAGGCGGCAAGGAGAAACCTTTACAGAGGAAATAATATGCAATTTTCTAGCTGAACACCTTTTAAAAAGTAATGACGAAGAATAAAACGTGAGTGAGGCAGGGCTGTCTTCGGGCGCAGGGTAACAACATGCCACGTGAAATAAGCTCCAGAGTCGGGCTAGACGAGCTTACCCTTGTATCAAAATCCACAGGCTGAGAAGATAGAGATGGGGAGGGAGGAAGGGAGCCAGGATTCAACTCAGCTGCCTGCCGCTTCTCACTGTACTACAGATATTGAGAGTTCAGAGATGCTGCTTACCCGTGACACACAATTGAACCGTGGCTACTTGCAGAGAATAAGGCCTGATCTACAACCCCTGCTCCAGGCCACAGGGAAATACACATCCCAAGCAGAGGCAGCCTTGCCTGTGAGTGCAGACTCTCCCATGCCCCGAGGCTTCCAGAGAAATCCTTCTCCAACCTGATGTGAACCTCAGACCCAAGGATCAGGTGTGCAAAACCATTCTGCAGAGTGCCAGGAGGTGAAGGAGTCAGAGAAGCAGCCCCTAACTGGCAGCAGGTCACCTGTGGCTCAGGTCCTACCCTGAGCCCGTAACTGTGGCAGTAGGCAGAGGGGATCTTAAATCCAGGCAGTCTGGCCTGGAGACCACAGCCTTAGCCACTATGGCTGAATTTTATTCCATAAGATACTGTGAAATAACAACAACTAGCATTTGCTAAAACATATGAATTATTGTCAGATTTATTTCCTCTTGATAGCATTCAATGATCTGAGCTGATATTACCATTATCCCTACTTTACAGATAGGAATACTAAAGAAATGATTTGCCAAAGGTCACAGTGCCATTAAGTGGCAGCCCTGGGAATTAAACTCAGATCTTCTGAGTTCAAACCCTATCTCTCTCCCACCTCTGACTCCTGCCATCCATCACGCTGGAGCTTAGACATAGTCAGAGACCCCAATTTATGGCTCTATACATACATGAGAACAGATTCTACTTAATTAGTCCCTAATAAAACCATTGTATTAATAGTTAGCAATAAATAATTTTAATATTCACTAGCTTTGTTTTAGTAGTTACTAAGAGAGATCGTGGACTCTGTGCAGCACTGTCTGTCTTCCCTCCACTGTAGACACCCAGACCTGGGCTCAAACAACATCAAGAACACAGAACAGCCACCATGGAGCCAGGATGGGGCTCCCTGGGCTCTAGGTCTGCTCCCACAGCACTGCTCAGCGGCCAAGCTGCAGAAGATGGCAGAAGTCACGCTGATGATAAGTTATTATCCCAGGTCCTGGCAGCCATCCAGACGTCTGCTCAAACTCTGTGGGTCCATCTACAATCTTTGCCAGAGTTACCTCAGGGGATAATGATATGAGAAACTGAGTAATACTCACTGTTCCTTGAGCTTGTCTCGACCACCCAGAAAAGCCTGCCCATTCCCCACAGCAGCAACCCTTCCTCCACAGACTCATGAGACTCCTCAGCTCCTACTGTTCTGTGCCAGAAATGTCTCTTTTTCTCTACTGTGCCTGTCAGCTTGGCAGATTCTTTGAGGGTCTGCCCACACGCTCTGTTGTTCAACTGTCCAAGCCCTGACCAACCCTTCCCTCAGCATCCTCTAAATCCTACCTTGGGGTCTTAGGAGCAGGGGGAAGTGCTTCCCAATTTCTAAGTGCACTCTCTGTACCCATCAGAGGTGGGCCCCTGATTTGGGCTCCCCCCATCACTGTTCCATGAAATCTGAACGCTGAGTAAATGACACAGGCTGGAGGCTGATGGAGGGCACAGCGACAGCAACAAGAGCAGCAGTACAATGAGGATCTGACTGGGTAGGGTCCAGAGCCGAGGCCTGCCTGGGAGCTCCCTTGCCTCCAGGCTATTCCCCACACCTGCCCCCACCTTGGCCCCTGAATCACGCCCACCGGCAAGGCCCCAGCATCCCTCCCATGAGCTCCCCCTCTGTTTATGACAGCCAGAGCTGGCTTATATGGCTGCAGTCAAGGTCCTGGCTGACTTCTGCTCTTCCTCTCATCCAAACAGAACTGTTTCTCTCATTGGACTTAGATATATTTTATAATTACTCTAATTATTGTTACACTAAGTGATCTATAGCTACTGACCCCCCTGCAAATACAGGAGCTTTATGAGGGAAGCCCCGGGTCCCTTCTACTTGTCCAGCACGGTACCTGGCAAAGAGACATGGAAAAAATGGATGTGAACAAGATTTATACATTTATACTTTCAAGTCAACAAAAGCATAACCTAGGCCACCTAAAACAATGCTGTGACCCTCAGGAGTCTTCTTGGGAGGTTACACATTTACTCTCCAACAAACACTGCATGACCATGGTTACTGCCGCTGCCTACTAAGCAGATGCTGGATAAGGGCCCGTCACACTCACACAGCCATGACGTGGCGGCACCGGGGTTTGAATTCAGGTTCGTGCGATTCTGAAGCCCACATTGTTCCTGCCTCCCCCACACTGCTTGTCAATAGGTCTTTTTTAAGGACTACGATGGACAATGTAAATTCTTCTAGCAAAGCTGCTGCTGTCCAAACTACTGTTTAGAAACTCTTTTCAGAATTAATGTTTTGATGCCTGTCTTTAATAGTGGCAAATCTTCGGTCTTTAAGAGAGGTTTTGAGTTTCTGGAAAGAGCCAGAAGGTTTCTGTATCTGGGCCAAAGAAGGAGGCAAGGTGTCCTGACAGGGGGCACATCCAGCCACAGGATATGCAGAGTGCACTGAACCCCAGGAAGAAACTGACTCCTCCTGTGGATCCTTAACTAGCAAGTCCTAGGAGTGAGCACGGGGTTTCAACTCTGCTTAGAGCTGGAAGGGATGTGGAGAATGGGTCCACATGTGTGTGCACATGCATGTATACACACATGCATGCGTGAGTATGTGCACTTATGTGGGACTGATTGCTGATTACTTCCCATTATATCTCTGGTTACACCCTTATGGGAACTGTGTCAGTGTGAGCCTCGTCTGTCCCACTATACTTTGAAGCACTGCAGGAGCGCTCAGCACAATGAGGGGCTGGATCTGCAAACTGCTTGACCCGAGGTGATAACAAGGAAGGCAAAATGCTACTGTGAAGATTCTCCTTACCCTCCCCAGATCAGCAGACCTTGGCTGAAGGGGAGCCTCCCCATGCATGGTCCCTCTTCCCTCCCAGTGGCACTGTGGTGTGCCTAACTCAGCTGTGATCATTTCTGGTCCCACACCAGCCTCTACCCCCTGCCTCCACACGGGGTGAGGATGCCAGAATGTGTCCATTTACTTGAATCCATTTCCAAGGGTGCCACAAAGCAGAAAGAGCAAGGAAAGCACAATGAAATATGAGGATGACAATAATTCCAACAACCAAAAGACTCTCCAACCATCCTGTGTCCTCCCCTTGGAAAAGCAAGAAAAGAACACTACCCTTCCTTTGGAAAGAGACCCTGAGGACTTCCCAGCTTAGAATCCTAAATGTTCAAGCAGCAAACAGGCAGCACACATTTGCAGGAAGGATACTTATGGCTTTTTGTGTATTCCACAAATACACAGAAGCTGCTATAAGATGACTGGCACTGAGCTTGGTGTAGACATGATGGAGACAGGGCAGAGGGCCTGCACGCAAGTGCCCTGTAGCTTCTGGGACAAGGACCCTAACCCTGGCCTTCAAGTGCGCTCTCTTGCTGTTGGTGGATGGGGCTAACCTAGAACGAGAGAATGTAGCATGTGGTTAGAGAGAGGAATGGACAGGAGATGGTTGCTCAAGCACCTACCATGAGCCACCGGACACACTAGATGCATCACTGATACTCTGAGCCAGAGATGCTGTTATGAAACCCCAACTCTGAACCTTGAGAAAGTCACCTTGCCTCTCTGTGCCTCAGTTTCTCCATCTGCACAGTGGGGAAGACTATCAAAATCCTGTGTGAAAAGCTTCAGGTACGTCATAATCATCAGGAATCCCAAGTCCCTTTGCTATCTTCTTTCACTGACACCTGTTGGCCACATGTTTTACAAACCTTGGAAAAGCATTTATCATACTTTTTAACCCTTTCTGCAGGAAGGACCCAAACAAAGACAACTCCAACAACCACACAGTGAGTCCCTCATGGCTCACAGCAAGCCTGTCACATACTCAGCTCTTATTCAACCTCAATAGTATGCTCCCACCCAGACAGTAAATCAAATACTATCTTCTCCTTTCAGATAGCAGGTAAGAAGCAGAGAGTGGTAAGAAGAGTCTCACCTACCTTATGGAGATTTAGAATGAGGCTGAAGTGTACCTATGGAACACAATCAGCTTCTCAGTCCAGCAGACACAGGGCACACATGTGACCCAACAGGGAATCGTCTCCCAAAGTACTAGATACCAACCCAGGGCAGGGTGCCTCTGGCTGAGAGAGTGCTCTGTTGACTGCAAGGGTCCCGCTGGGCCCTGCTCTGTGCCAAGTGTCGGGAGCACTGAGATAAATCAGGCAAGGCCACTGCCACCACTTAAGTTGGGGAGACAGACACATGACTAACTGCAGCACAGCACTTAAAGTATTACCACAGAGGTATCTGAAGAGGAGAGATCACCCAACTCTACCTCAGAAGGGTCAAGACAGTTTGGAGAGGAGGAAACAGTCTAGCTGAAGACTGAGAAAGTCCATTAGGCAGTGAAGCGGGCCAAATATTAGCCACACAGCACGTAAGCAGGCACAGGCACATGAAAGAACTGTCCTGTGAGCGATGGTGCCACTTGGCTGCAGCCCAGAGGGAGTAAGGAGGAGCAACTGGGAATAGAGCCAGGAGAGGCAGGCAAGGCCAGAGCCCAAAGGGCCCTGGATGCTATGGAAAGGGTCTAGGTAATAGAGAGGCTCTAAGGAGTTGCAGTGAGGGGCATTCCTACTCCAAATGGCCTCTTCTCGAGGTCCATCTCATGGAAGTCCTAAAGGAAACTGCAAAACGGAGGGGGACAAGGATCAAAAGACCATGCAACCAATGTATGGTTTAGACAAGAGATGTTAAGGCCAGAAAACGAAAGCAGCGGTCATAACTAGGCTTCCTTTTGAAGAGAGATTATGGGGTGAAGAGAACATGTCTACACCAAAGAGAAGTGAGTTGGGACCCAGCAAGAGCAGTGGGTGAGGAGAATGGCAAATTCCATCGGGAACACGCTGTGTGTTTGGTGGTCTCTGTTGAGAGGCATCCCGGAGACACAGCTGGGTGTGTGCGCTGGCCGAGGCCTCAGCAAGTAACACAGAGGAGGGGACCTTCAGCACGAAGGCAGCAGCTGAAGCCCCAGCACAGAAAGCCCGCCTAGGCATGCGTGCTGCCCGTGGCTGGGGCGGGACCCTCAGTGGGGCCAGAAGCTCTAAAGAAGTGCCATATCCATGGCCCTCCTTCCCGTCCTCACCTCCTAGTTGCGACGGGTGTCCAGTGATGCAAGCAGTCTAAGGGTAACTAACACAAACAGGAGGAGATCCACTTCCCCCACAGCACGAGCCTACTGGGCCACCTGTCCTGGAGAAAATGAATGATAACTCCTGGACAAGACATAAAAAGTAGCCCTCTGAAGGCCCTGGAAAACAGCCAAACACTAGCAGGAGTTGGAGGGGAGGCAATGGAGGAGGAAGAAATGGTATTGGGAAAGGACCGTTTTTAATGGGTTTTACCTAAGAGTGGCTCCCATTTGGGGCCACAGCAGGAGCCTAGGAACCAAAGACAAAAGCAGAACTCTGAGCTCAGGGAGTGAAGGGGGACACCCCAGAAAGGAGACACTCAGGTCCTGCACATCAACTCTGCTCAATTCTCTGGGTGACCCTGGAGCTGAACACGTGGGACAAAATTTGCAGCGTGCAGTGAAAGCGGTCCTCAGAAGATACTCGACGGCTTTAAATACCTACATTAGGGAAGAAGGTGCACTGGATCCATGATCCACTTTAAGAAGCTGGGAAAAAAAACCAACAACCAACCTGGCTAATTAAACCCAGAGTAAGTAGAAGAAAGAAAATAATATAAATAGGAGTGTAAATCAATGCAATAGAAAGCAAAAAACAAACAAACAAACAAACAAAAAAACACAAGAAAATCAACAAAGTCAAAAGTTGGTTTTTTTAAAAGATCAACAAAATTGATGAGTCCCTAGCTTCACAAGCACAGAAACAAAGGAGAACACAAATGATCAATCTCTGGAATGAAAGAGGGGCTATCACTGATAGGTACAAAGTGCACACTTGAGGGGCTCAGAGGACACCAAGGGGACATCACTGGGGAAGGTTTTATGGGGAGCCTCTACTGCCAGAGAGGGAGCGCCTGCACTGGAGGGGCTGGGGCAGACATGAACATTGTTCTGACTGCCCACATCCCCTCCCAGACAAGATATCCCCTCTTCTTGCCAGACACCACGTGCGACTCCAGTAAGAATAATCCTAAGCAGAGGTACCTGTTGAGTGGAGGTTAAAATGGCTGGGTCCTCTCCCACCCAACTCTCCTGGCCTGTGACACAGCTTCCCAGACCCTAGCTGCCCATCAGTATCCTTCTAACACACACGCTTTTATTTAAGCTAGGCAGAGCCAGTTTCTATGGTCTCCAAAGAATCCTAGTTGCTCTCAGGGGCTCAGGAACCCCAAGTTAGGACAAATGGCAGGTACAAGGAGGAGAGCATGGCAGCAGGTGGAAAGAAACATGCAACTTTTACAGAAAGAAAGATAAGGTCAGAGGTGGTGCCAGTGTAGTAAGAGCCTGTACCCAAACTTCAGCCTATTCTCTTCCCCTGGAAGAGGTGGTCAGGCATGAGCTTTTGGTGCAGCTGAGGAATGACAAGGAGAGAGGCATCCACAGTAAGAATTCTCTTGGGACAGAGAGTCACCGGGACGTTCTGGGATGGAGAACCTTCCTGGCAATGTGAATGTTTCTCCACTGAATGAGAATTCAGTGAGAGAGAAGGAAAAGGAAGCAACCCTGCCTCTGGGCCTGATACCTTAAGCTTCTCCTTTGTCCTGGCTTCCCAGTTCACCTTGGGAACTGGTGTATCTCCATGCAAGCCAGCACACATGGACTGTGCCACAGCTCCTGCCCAGCTCGACAGCCCGGTAGCTACTGCTGCTGCCCATGCAGGAGCAGGGCTATGCACTCAGCCCAGAGCACGAGACAGGAGGCCCCAAGTTTACACACTGCTGTGCTGTGTTCAGGAAGCTTTGCCAACTTATCTAATTAACTCACCTCCTGTCTCTCAGGGGCTGGAGAGAAAAGGTGTTCTCCCTTTTAGCAGACTTGAGAAGGGAAGAAAGGAGGCAGTGTCTTAGTGAGTGACTTATTGGGGCACAGGAAGGGGGAAAGAAGCCTCGATTCCTAGTTCAGCATTCTCCTCACCTCTTCCTGCCATTCATTCCATCGCCATTCCCTAAGCATGTACTCTGTGCCAGACCCTAAAGCATAAAACACATTCCCTGCTTTCAAGCTCACAGTTTCGCTAATAAGAATGTCAGATAAATAGCTAATTGCTCATTCATTCAGTCTCATTCATCAGATAGGCAGAGTGTAACAAGAAGTTCAAATCCAGCCTTGGGTACTGGCTGTATAATCACAGGCAAGTTACATAACCTATCAGAGCTTTGATTTCCCTGGGCAGAACATGGGGTGGGGAGCGGGGGCTGCTACCTCCCAGTGGTGGTGGTGCTACCTGGGTTCAGTGAGATGATGGACACTTGGCACACAGCAGGGTCTTGACATTCATTCCCTTCCTCCATTCCCTTCTAGATCAAAGCCTTAACTGCTCTTTGCAGAGGTCCATTTTCTTTTCTCCATCTGTAAGCCAAGGGACACCAAGCACAGTGAGCAGCACACAGTAGGCTTTCATAGTAAACTTGCTATTATTACCATCACTGGACGACACCTTGGAGTCACAGAATATAGTCATTTAACAAGTATTTATTGGGCCTATTATGTGCCAGTCACAGTCAGTGTGAAGTCGGGGAAGAAGGGGCTTCAAGCAGGAACATAAATAATGAATGGTGATGCTGCTAACTAAGCCCAGACAGTAAAGAAAGAACAAGCCTTCATCCCAGTCAGGTCACAGGTGTTCGGGGAGGGGGTTACAGGGAATAAGCTGAAGTCTGAGATTTAGGGACCCATGAGCACCTCAAAGGAGAAGTCAAGTGGAGCACTGGTTACACGGGCTGGAGCTGAGGGAACTCCTTAGCTTAGAGAGGACAAATGAAACCCAGGATGAGATGACATTTCCAGGGAAACCACAAAGGCTGAAAAGAGGAGAGGCTGGGGTGTAAGGCTGGGAGCCCAATCTCTAAGGTGGGAAGGAGAGAAGGACCATAGCAGAGGAGACAAAAAGACAAGTGCTGAAGAGTGGTGGAGATCCCAGATGGGACTGGCATCTTCCCCAGGGGAAGAAGACGGGTCCTCAGTGTCCATACCCAGGGAAAGGTTCAAGAGAATGAAGCCCCCTCCAGGCCACTGATTTATGTTAGTGTGTTTCAAACCATGTCTCTTCGGAGGCACCCTGGGAACTGCTACAGCTCAGGAGGGACAGAGGGGTGGGCCCTCCACTCTTATCTGAACCAGAGCAACTCGAACTTCATTTGACATTATTGTCTTTACCCTCCACTCCCCTCCTAAGCACTCTCCAAATGCAACTGATTTTTCCTAGTAAATATTTCCTGAGCCATCCCTTGTCTATTTTCCACCCATCATTCTGGCTCAGGACACATTAACGGACTCCTGGATTCCTCCAGCAGCAAGGAACTGCTCTCCCTTCCTCCAGCCTGGCTTCACTCTGGGTCAGTCCTCACACTGCAGCAAGAATCATCTTCTCAAAACACAAATCTGATCATGTTTTTTCCCTGCATAAAAGCCTTCAGTTGATTCACAGTGTCCATAAAACAAAGGTCATATCTCCTCAAAATAGCTTTCAGTGCTTGAATGATGGGGTTTCTGCCTATCCCCCAAGTCTCATCTGTTTCCTCTCATTCTCCCATATCTCCTGGTACACTCCCCTCTTCCTGGTTGGTTCCTCCCTCCCAACACCCTTTACCCATTACCCCCTACTTACTGTTCGAGTCTCAAGTCTCATTGCCTCTGGGAAGCTTTCCCTCATCCTTCAAGTCCAGGTGTCCTTTCCATGGAGCACCAAGAATTCTCAGCTTCCTCCACCATTACAGTCACTGGCTGAATCCTGTCCTACCTTTTCTGCAAAAACTGACCCCAGGGTGGGAGTGGAAGCTGTAACTATGCTCTGGAAGGAGACTTCCTAGTATATTGCTATTGTCAATATGATATGGTGACAAAATCTGTTTAGGAGTTAGAAGACATGGTTCTGAGTCTCTACTTTTTATTTACTAGATATAAGATTCTGGATAAATTACAAGCAATGTCTCTGGGTCTCGGTTCCCCTAGACACTCATGATAAAAACTCAGAAATTTAGGCAAAGAAATCTGACAAAGAATATCTATAAAAACCTATAGCTAATGTCATACTTAACAGCGAAATACTGATGATCTGACCATAGGTCCACAAATAAGAGAACATCCACTATAATCCTTTCTATTCTAAATTGTACTGGGGGTCCAGCCAGGGCAACAAGGCAAGAAAACAAATGGAATTTTTAGAAATCACAGTCTGTAGACTGGGTAGGAAAAGTGAAATTGCCATGACACTCAGACAACAAGGCTGTAAGGAAACCACACAGTTCGTGAGCTAATAAGTGAATTTATTAAAGTTGCAGGATACAAAGTTTTAAAATTATATGAAAATTAATTGTATTTCCATATAATAACAATAAGTTAAAAATAAATGAAATGAAATGAAAAACAATACCATGTCTATTAGCATTCAAAAATATAAAACATCTAGAAATAAATCAAACAAAAGAGATCTAAGACCACTACACAACACAGAAATCTATAAAACACTGCTGAGACAACCTAAACAGATAGATATGTGTGGGAAGGATAGGGGGTAGAGAGGCTGGGTGGGAAGTGGGAGGAAGGGGGTTGAAGGAGGTAGAGTGTAAGACTCAAGAATGTTAAGGTGTCAATGCTCTCCAAATTAATCTGTAGATAGATATCAATCTGACACACTGATTCTAAATTGATACAGAAATGCAAAGGACCGGGACGCCTGGGTGGCTCAGTTGGTTAAGCGGCTGCCTTCGGCTCAGGTCATGATCCCAGCGTCCTGGGATGGAGTCCCACATCGGGCTCCTTGCTCGGCAGGGAGCCTGCTTCTCCCTCTGCCTCTGCCTGCCTCTCTGTCTGCCTGTGCTCGCTCTCTCTCTAACTAATAAATAAATAAAAATCTAAAAAAAAAAAAAAAAAGAAATGCAAAGGACCTAGAAAAGCCCAGGTAGTCTTGAAAGCAGCAAAACTGGAGGGCAAATACATGAGGTAATCAGACACACTATAAAGCAACAAGAATTAACAAAGAGTATTATTATTGGCACAAGAAAGAAACACAGACCAACTGAACTGAATGGATCCAGAAACAGCCCTTGCATATATAGTCAACTGATTAATGACAAAGGTCCTCCTGAAATCCAGTGAGGAAAGAATGATCTTTTTTTTTTTTTTAAGAATGATCTTTTTAATAAATGGATATCCCTACCTGATACTTCATATAAAATTTAATTCACATTGGATCAGAGATCTAAATGAGAAAGATTTTGTTAAAAATTGAAATATGGTACCAGTGCAATCCCTATCAAAATTTCAGCTGCTTTTTTCCTTTTGCAGAAATAATACATCCTAAAATTCATATAAAACCTCAAGGGACCCCCCCCAACTAGTCAAAATTGCCAGGAAAAAGAACAAAACTATAGGATTCATCTCTCTTGATTTCAAAACCTACTACAAAGCTCAGTAACCAAGACAGTGTGGTACTGACATAAGGATAGTCATATAAATTAATGGATATAATTCAGAGTCCAAAAATAAACCCTGCATTTATAGTCAATTGATTTCAACAGGAGTGTGAAGTCCACACAAAGTCCACAGAAACAGATGAGGTTAGTACAACTGGATGTCCAAATGCCAAAGACAGAATCTGGACTCCTACCTCACACCATGTACAGAAATTAATTCAAAACGGACAAAGGACCTAAATTTGAGAGCTAAAACTATAAAACTCTTAGAAGAAAATATCAGGATAAATCTTCATGACTTTGAATTTGGTGATGGATTCCTAGATATGACAACAAAAGCACAAGTAACCAACGAAAAAATAGATAAATTGAACTTTATCGAAATTTAAAACTTTTGTATTTTAAAGGACACCCACAGAATGGGTGATAATGTTTGCAAATCTTTCTCTCACAAGGGATTATATCCAGAATATATAAAGAACTCTTACAACTCAAAGGTTTAGAAGGCAAATAAACTAACTTAAAAAGAGCAAAGGATTCAAATAGACATTTCTTCAAAGAATGTATACAAATGGCCAATAACCACATAAAAAGAGGCTTGGGGCACCTGGGTAGCACTATCCGTTAAGTGGCCAATACTTGGTTTCGGCTCAGGTTGTGATCTTAGGGTCCTGGAATTGAGACCTGCATTTGGCCTCCTGCTGCTTTAGGATTCTGTCTCTCCCTTTGCCCCTTCCACCACTTGCTGGTGAGATCTCTCTCAAGTAAATAAATAAATCTTAAAAAATAAAAAGATGCTCAATATCACTAATCATTGGAGAAATGCAAATCAAACCACAGAATGTAATACTTCACACCCACTAGTATAGTTATAATCAAAAGAACAGACAATAACAGGCATTGACAAGAATGTGGAGAAACCAGAACCCTCATACATCGCTGGTGGAAATGTGAAATGGTGTAGCTACTTTGGAAAACAGTCTGGTCGTTCCTCAAATGGTTAAAGCTAAGAGTTACCATATATGGGAATAATTCTACTAAATAATAGCTATACAAAAGAATTGAAAACGTAGGTCCAATAAGAACTTATTTATAAATTTTTATAAGCATTTTCATAATAACTCAATAGTCGAAACAACAACAATGAATGGAAAAATAAAATGGGGTATAACTGTACAATGGAATATTATTCACCCATAAAAGAGAATGAAACACTGATAGATGCTACAATATAGATGAACCTTGAAAATATGTTCAGTGAACGAAGCCAGACACAAAGGCCATGTATTTCACAATGCTATTTTCATGAAATGCCCAGAATAGGCAAATCCATAGATACAGAAAATAGATGTATTGTTTGCAGGCTGGAGATTGGGAGGGAATAGGAAGTTACTGTTATTGGGTATGAGGTATCTGGGGATAGTACGAAAATATTCTGGAATTAGTGGTGATTATTGCAAAATTCTATGAATATACTAAAAACGACTATACACCTTAAAAGGGTTAATTTTATGGTATGTGAATCATATCTACATATAACTGTTATCTTCTAAAGTGCTTCTAAAAGAAAACAATAGACAGTGGAAAAACTAGCTTCATGGCCACAATATAGGCAAAGATGTTCTAAACAGGAAACAAAAAGCATTAAATGTAAAGAAAAGGTTGACAAAAGTGACTTAACAAAAAAAATTATTAAGAGAATGAAGAGGCAGGCCCAGACGTGGAAAAGGTATTTGGGTTATATATTTTCAACAAAGGACTCGATTCAAAATATATAAAGTACTCCTACAAATTGATAAAAAAAAAAAAAAAAAAGACAATCCAAATTTTTTTAAATGAGCAAAAAATTTGAACCAACACTTCAGAGAAGAGGATATCTAAATGGCAATAAACATTTGGAAAGGTACTCAACCTCAACAATCATCAGGAAATGCAAATTAAAATCATCGTAGCTCTACCAGAACAGTCCAAACTCAAACAAATGACAGTAAGAACGAAGGATGAAGATGTGGCATAACTAGAACCATCATACATTACTGGAGGGGATGTAAACTCATACAACCACTTGAGAAAACTGGCAATTACACTTTTAGGTAAATACCCAACAGAAACAAACGCTTATGTCCACCAAAACACACGTCCAAAAATAGTCACAATGGCATTATTCCTAAGAGTCCTAAACTGGAAACAACCTAAATGTCCATCACGTAGGCTGGCTTGGTAAACTGAGGTATGTTCAGAGAATGAACTGCTATCCGGCGATGGAAAAGAGAAAACTCTTACAAAACATGGAAATGAAATCTCACAGACGTTAATGTGCAGCCAGACAAGCCACAAAGAAAAGAATATCATACTGTACACCTCCATGTACACAAAGTGCAAAAACAGGCAAGCCAATCCATGATGGCAGAAGTCAAGCTGGTAGTGGTTCTGTTTGGGGAGTACTGATTTAGAGAAGCCCCAAGGGAACTTTCTGTGATATAAGAAATAATCTGTGGGGCACCTGGGTGGCTCAGTGGGTTAAGCCTCTGCCTTCGGCTCAGGTCATGATCCCAGGGTCCTGGCAGGAAGCCTGCTTCTCCCTCTGCCTGCCACTCCCCATGCTTATGCTCACTCACTGTCAAATAAATAAATGAAATCTCTAAGAAAAGAAAAAGAAAAAGAAATGTGTCTGTGAGCTGGATAGTTCTCTCAAGGTATGCTCATGACATCAAGAACACAGAGCTAGCAAGTGGCGCATCTGGAATTTGAACGCAGGTGGGTTCTTTCCACTAAGTTACGCTGTCACTGTGATAAAAGAGGCAGCAGTCCAAACAAAAGGCTCCTTCCATTGCCTTTTCCTCATATTTCCTTATTAGTGGAGAATTCTCCTTCAGAGCAAAATCCAGCAATGTCCTGCAAGTCCCTAAGTGGCACAGCCAAAATTTCAAGCTGAGTGCACTATACTTTGGTGTTCTCCTTGCCAAAATGACCCCAGAGCTGGGAAGTCCCATCTCCTCTATGCGTACACATTCAAAAGCCAAACGTTCCCTGACCCACATATGGGTGTCCATGTAGACACCTGTCTGCCTCAAGAGGCCTCAATCAGGCATGGCCACTCATGATCTCAATCAATTCCCAGATACCAAGGACTAAGAAGTTTCCTGGCAGGCTGGGAAGATGTGGCCAGCTAGCTTCCATGCCTCAGTGATAGTCAATGCCCGCCTACAGGCCGTGGCCTGACCCGGGGGCATAGGAACAGTCGAGTCTACCAAAATGCTGCATGTAAAACCTCTATTTGGGAGGGACCCAAGGGGTACATATGTCATTTTTTTTTTTTTGCCAACTTCCCCCAAAGCTGGAACTGCCTTCACATACTGTCCCAAATCCTGGCCGTGAGGCACTCTTTGCTATTAGATGGTGGGCTACCAAGCTGCTCAGAAATAAGCCCTCACTGTACACTATTCTAAGACTGATGGACTCAGAGAACAACACCATATCCTCCTGGGTGACAGTCAGAATTTAGGCCTATTGTATCTGCACCTGGGCTCAATGTACTCTTCTATAGAAAATTTTTTTGGGAAATAAGTCTGAAACCAGGAGCTCGTGACCCCACCCTTCTATCATGATGTGGTGTGGCTCAGAGGACAGGCTGGCTTTACCAATGGGAGGCCAGAGTCTATCACCCACAGATTGCCCTCAGTGGGGGCAACCAGTAGGGATGAAGGCCAAGGAGAAATACAACAGAGCTGCCTGTATCACACCAGAAGCTTCAAGCCGACCTGCTAACCTGACCTTAAAAATCCATCCTCACACTTCCGGACCTCCCTATGGATCTGGGAGCAGACACAGCAGGTTGCAGACCACGGCCGCATTGGCCAGGGTCTGTATCAACAGCTCACCTCAAGCCTTCCTAGACCCATTGGTGATGCCACAAGGACTGCTGCAGGAGGGACTAGGTTGCCACGGAGAATGGAATCAGATAAGAGGGAGACTCGAGGGACACAAGGAGCCAGGGCTGCTATCTGTTGACCCCCCACCGAGGAAAGGTTTTTGGTAATGAGGTCTGCTGCCTTTCAGGAAGAGACCTCTGTATGGAGCACTAGGTAGCAGTGGCCAATCCACTCAGCAGCTGTGGGCGGGAGAGTTCATCTTCTTAACTGGTGAAATGTGAAGGCCACCATGTTGCCATGGTGATTTGTATTAGAGAACACTGTGGCCCACACGGATAGGCCATCGCTTCATAGGCCTTCATTATTTCCTCTTAAAAAATACATTTTAATATAGAGTCAAAACCAGTGCAGGTAATAAACATAACGAAAGGCAGGACTGCTGTCTCCAAGGGGATGCGGCTACCTCCAAGAGACTGATTTAGAACTTGCGAGCATTAGAATGCTCATGCGCTCAGCAAAGCATTTGTGGAGCACAGAGCCCTGGCCAGGGGCTGGGTCAGGCTTTGTGGGAGACAAGAGTCAAATGCCGCAAAGCACCTGTTTATCAGGAAAGAAGAGAAGCTCATCCTTAATAATGACAATAAAGATATGAAGTACTGAGTTCAACCATTAGGGCTACCAAATGCACAAGAACTCAGAGGAGGAATGGACTGCTTACGGTTAGGGCAATCAGGAAGAGCTACATAAAAGAAAGGAAGGAGGAGAGCTAACATGAACACCTCCCACTGCCAGGCTTTATTTTAGAGGTCCTTCTCACTCACCCTGACGAGGCACCAGGCCCACACCGATCATGCCACTCTTGGCAGGGTGCTGGGGGGTGGGGAATGACTCTGAGGGAGGAGGTGAACTGCCCAAAGACAGAGCTGGACAGCGGCCAAGTCAGGATTCCAGCCCAGGCTTGTCTGACTCTCCTCCCCGCATTTAACGGCCTCCCAGCGGCACTGAACACAGATCCAGAGAGACTGGCTGCATTTCAAAGAGGAAGTAGGGTGCAGGCCCTCCAGGCTGACAGCAGATCCAGACCACCAGAGGCAGCACAGCACAGGGCATAGGGGAAGACAGGGGTCCAGGCGGTGGAGGCCAGAAGTTCAGGAAGGTTCAGACACAGTCAGATCTGAGGGCCTCACGTGCCACCTATGGAGCTGGGAAGGGCAGAGGTTCAGCAGAGACAGCGAGAGTAGGGCTGTGAACAACTAAACTGGACAGCAGCGGACCAGAACCTTGTGCAGGGTGCCCTTTAGGGCAGGTCATGCACTGGGGGCCTCATGGAAGCAGGCACTTGCAGGCACTTGGCCTTCTCGGGATGACGGCACAGATGTGAAAACGCACAGTCAGCTGACAGGGAGAGGAAGCCAGGGCCTTTTTTTGGTAACTATCAATACCCTAGAAGTGGCTTTCCGACATCTGCCAGGAAAGCTTTTCATTTAAAAAAAAAAAAAGAAGTGAGAGGAAAATCTATCTGGCAAAACCCCAAGGTACTCGATTGTAAAGAGAACACAACAAAACTGCATTCCTCCTTTCTATAGGGTTCTGCTGCCTTCTGGCTTTCAGTCATTAAAAGAGACAGGCGAGGGGAGCCTGGGCGGCTCAGTCAGCTAAGCATCCGATGCTTGATTGCAGCTCAGGTCATGATCTCAGGGTTCTGGGATCAAGTCCCACATCAGGCTCTACGCTCGGTGCGGAGTCTGCTTGAGATTCTCTCTTTCCCTCTTCCTCTGCCCCTCCTCCCTCAAATTAATAAAAATAAATCTAAACAAATAAAACAGACAGGCAAGAACATTTTGCAGAGGTACTGAGCCCAGAGCAAGTGGTAGGTGATTGAGCAAGAGAAGCTTTCTCACCCTTACAAAAGGATCTACAGCAGGGCTCCTTTAAGGAACAAGTTTCCTGATGCATTTCAGGTAAGATCTAGTTCATGCTCCCAGTGCAGTAGCTAAGTCTGTTCATAGAACAGAGCTCAAGAACAAGCTAACGGGAAACTCCTCTGTCCCAATCCCTCAAGCCCACACCCAGCATCTTAAGGAGCCCCAAGATTCTAGAAGCCCAAGCCTTCCTGAAAGGAGACAAGCTTCCCTTCCCAATGATAGCTGGCTAAGCATGAAAAGGCCATCAATGGGCACATCTGCTGTAAGGAAAATGTGAGCTGTGAGAAATCCAGCGGTCACACCAACAGAGCCAAGCGATGGCTCCCTGGGCGGTACAACCACCTAGATGTTGGCAGTTTACGTTTAGTCACATGCGATATGACAAAGCCTCCATGCGCCTGGCTCTGTGCTGGGCTCTCATCATTCTCATGGCACATCTGCTCCAAGCACACAGTTTGCAGTGCTGCCAGGAGAAACGACATGAACTGCAACAGTCCTTGAGTACCTCGAGGAACATCTGGCCCACAGGTAGATACAGACACCCAGTGCGCTGAGGGAAGAGGGGACAGAGACAGAGGATAGGAAGGAGGAGATGTGGGCGAAGCAACCAGAGGAGCCCACAGAGGGAAGAGGACACTTGAGCTGCATATCAACGGACATCTTTTCCCTGGGCAGAGGACCAGGGAAACCACCTTCAAGGCAGAAGTCACATTCTAAGCAAAGCACAGAGGGATGGGACTGCAGAGGCTTCTGGGAGTGGTGAGGATTTCTGTGCCTCCAGCAGGGGTGCAGGTCTCTTTCTGGGGGAAAAGCTGGGAGGAGGCCAGCAGAGGCCCAGCTAAGCACCTTGACTATTAGGTCACAAGGCTGGGGCCTGATCATGGAAGTGAAGGAGTCCTTTGCATAGTTTTGGCCAAAGTATCGGCATCATCAGATACATGTTTCTGGCAGGTAATCCTAGGGCAGAAGGATGAATCCCAAGGGAACAAGGAATCCCAGGACCCCTAATGACAGATCTGTTAGGGGCCATGAGCCCACAGAGCAGCAGCAAGAGCTGAGAGTACAAAAGTGTTTGTGCAGAAAGAAGAGGATTGACTGAAGAGGCAAAATTTAAGGTTACGTGAATGGGACTTGTAACTGGAATGAGGTGAGAATGGGAGGGGTCAGGGATGCAAAGTGGGTTTCCAGTCTGCTCTTAACCCACCTGGGGAACACGAGAAAAGAAGACAAGGGAGATGAGAAGGAGACATGTAAGCTGGACATGTGGGAAAATTAGGAGCTTCCAGTACACACAGGACAGCTGAAGCCAGGGAAAGATGGGAAACACCCAGAGAGATATCTGAAAAAAAAAAATGGGATATATCCCTGGGGAGCAGCAATATTTAAGGGTCAGGTAGGAAACAAAACAAGGCTTTGCTGAAACCATAGCCCTGCAATAAAAGGGCTTAAGTCCCTATGTTTTCCCCAAAGCTCATCATTACCACGCTGCGGGTCTCCCAAGGTTTGGGTGGGATTCATAAAGTCCTTTCTATCTGCACTTCAGCAGAGAGACAAATTCCCTTAAGGAGGAGAGAGGTGATAACAAAAAGCTTTTAAAACAAACCTGTGTCTTTCCCCCTGTTCTCTCAATACAGAGAGCATTCCTACCTATATTTCCTTCTCACCACCTCTGATTTCAGGCCAATAACTCATCCTTGAAAAATGTACCTCAACCCAGAAATACAAAATCTAGAAAAGCCACACATCAATATTCTTGATGCAATAAGCCTAAGAAAGTTAGCTATGTCTAACACTGGATTCAAAACAATCCATTTGGGGAACTCCATCTTGTACCCAGCAACTACTGAGTTGGATCTGCATTCTTCTCCATTCATTCTCTTGTCTGGATGAGAACTCACTAAGATCCAGTACTAACAGCTTCCTGACAGCTCCTGCAACTAACAGAGGTTTTTTGAGGTTTTACTCTGGGCAGACATCCTTCTGGCCCAAAGTGAACCGGCTCCAGGCCTCCAAGGCTGCCTTTAGGGCCGAAGACTGTTAAGGAAGCAAGCAGGCAAAGGGAGGCCCTGGATCTAGCACATGTCCAGCAAGTCAGCAGGCGTCCAGGTCGCCCTGTGCAGGTCAGGAGAGTGGGTTCTCCAATGGGCAGTGCTGGCAATACAGCCTTCCTGTTTTCATTTGCAGAAATGAAGCTAAGGCTTTTCTCAAGGGGTATTTGTTATAATTCAAGGAGCTAGTGTGGGTGAAAGCACACAGTAGTGGCTAATAGTTACATTTCTTTCAGTCCTTCCTCTCATTGGGGATTACAGTGTTGAGGTAATTACAACTTTGAAAAACTTAGTGAAGTAAGGTGACCATTCATATCCTTATGTCTTCTTCAAACAACAAATTGCTCTAGCATATCTTAAAATAACAGCATGTACGTAATGTATTATTGACATTAATTCTGAATGGCCTTTCCCCAACCTCATCTGATCCTTAATAGGAATCCTGTATAGTCAACAAGTAGAGACAGGATCCTTATCAATAGGATAAACAAAGCCAAGGCTTAGAAATGGCCCAACTTCTCCAGGATCACATAGCCAGAAAAGGCAAAATGGGGATCTGAATTCAAAATTCAATGTGCTTTTTTTTTTTTTTTTTTAATTTTAGGATGCATGGACTCAGTGCTTGCTACAGGTGAGAAATTTCACACAAAATAACTGATCTAATTTCTGACTCTAAATCCCCTATCTTTCTATAACATCATGCTAACCTCCCTAAAAAGGGATTCATACTTACAAACTTCCATTTAGACAAACTCAGTCATATTTATAGTGCAGAAGGCAAGCATTACATACAGATAATCACAGTAGGTTCCAAAATGGCCTAGAATTCCTGGAGAAATATAAGCTACAAACACCAGCACCTCTGGGATGACAAGACAAAGTATACTGGGACATTTAAAGGTACATGTAAACACCCCAAGGTGCCAATCAACAGTCAAAAGAAGAAACAGTCTTCCACAAAACGTAACATCACCAAGTTAAAGCAAGAAATGAAACACAACTCGAAAGGCACAAAATAAACAGGAAAACATTCTTTAGCTATACTAGAAGCCAGAACAAGATGATCCCGCCAATTTTTAATACGAGGTTAATAAGTGACCATGTGAAAAATATTTGTAATGTTTTCTTCCTCCAAATTCAAAGTCACATGTGGACTACAGACTTTAGTCAGGCCACACAGAGAAGGGGAAGAACGGAAACCAGATCTGTGTCTCCAAATTTGCATTTGGGAGCCTCAGGAAAGTGGCCAAATCCATTCCAGGAAATCTGGTATTTCTAAGATTTCATGGAGGACTGAGAATATGCCTGAACAACTTGGAAAAGAGCCACTGTGATGTCTTTATGTACAAAGAACTTCAAGGATACAAGACTGAAAAACTGCAGGTCCATAAACTTCATTAGAGCGTTTGGGGTTTTCCCTTCTAATACTAAAGGCTACGCTCTCCCCTCAAATGCCACCAGCAGGGTAGGACTGGAAATAAAAACACTAAATCTATTTGCAAATACCTGAAAGGAGAGATGCCATATTCTGGCATGGCTGTAAGAAGAGCAAGTCCTCCCAGGTTAGATTAATCTTCTGGGCTAGAATAATAGGCCTACAGGTTGTAGGGCCACACTGTCTCACTTTGGCAGGAAATCAGACCCTGTCCTCTCCGACATGGTCATCAATAACAAGGGTCAACCTCGAGATAAAGTCTCTTTAAGCAAGAGGCTAAATGTCTACAGATTGCATTCAGTTGCTATCAGTAAGCTACTGCCTTCTGCGGCACAGGGATTTCATAAACAGCACTGTGTAGGAACATACCCTTGGCCCAAATCTGTCAGCAGCCTCATCCCATACGTTGTTGCTAGTCCACTGGAGCACCACAGATTAAATGCATAGATAAAAATTTGGGGCAGGGGGAAGAATGGGAAAGTGACCAAAAACATAGGGAAAAAAATTAAATAGCAGTCCCAAACAAGGAGACAGGAGAGCCACTTTTTGCCAATAGACCCATCCTATTTGGTTAGCAAAAAATTAAATTGCCAACACTTAAAAGTTGAGAGCTTCCATATAAAACTGTAGAAAAATCAGATAGTTATGTCAACAGTAAATCTGCATTCCTATCTGGCAACAATCAGCTGGAGCTAGAGACCACCCTTCCTTTGGGCAGAGCAGGCATGCTTCAGTTTGCCACAGTCTACACCATTCCCTATTACTTACAAGGTCAGTTCCACCCAATTAACTTTGCAAGACTTCCACAGACTCTGGAGTTCGTTAGCTCTTAATTAGAATGATAATACAATGTAGAAGTTCAAACACTGGTCACATTAAAACAAGTGAATCAATACAAAGAACTACAATTAGGAGTGAAAATCAAACTGCAAAAATAGCACTTTTCCCAATGTTTTTTATATACATTAGAGCTCTGTACTGAGTCCTTTTCTCTTCTCTCTCAGACACTCCAGACACATGCCATCTACTCCCAGTCAATTAACAGTGGGCTGCTGGCTCACACTCTTGGAACTCTAACCTGGAGGTCCTGCCCACAGGATGTCCCAGGCACCTGGATGCATGGGTTTTTCTGAAGTGTCCCCACCAAGCCCAGGCTCTTCCCCGACCCTGCCCCACCTACACAACCTGCCCCTCTGCTTGTGTCTACCTCTCAGGAAGTACCCACTAGCCACTCAGTAGCTCAAGAGCACCAATGCTGAGCCACCTTCTTCTTGCTTTCATCAATTTCAAGATGAAGATCTAAATGCACTGCTGAAGTTTGAATCTGTGGCACAATCATTGTAAATATGGGGTTTGTCTGTGTTTCTCTAAACTGATTTTTGCCTTCTAATCTGTAATTACCGGAAAACTCCTGTTCCCATTTTTACCAAACTTAATTTCTGGTTTTTGGTTTAACCATTCAAATTTAAAATACCCCTAATTTAAATGCCAACAAAATTCGTTGTCAATAAATTTTGAAATAATAATATGATAAATTGACTCCCTTTTTAAAAAATAAACTTTTTAATTTGGAGTAACTGTAGATTTACAAACAAACAAACAAACAAATAAATAAAAAGGTCAAAGACAGGGATGCCTGGGTGGCTCAGTTGGTTAAGCGGCTGCCTTCGGCTCAGGTCATAATCCCAGCGTCCTGGGATCGAGTCCCATATTGGGCTCCTTGCTTGGCAGGGAGCCTGCTCCTCCCTCTGCCTCTGCCTGCCTCTCTGTCTGCCTGTGCTCACTCTCTCTCTCTCTCTCTAAATAATAAATAAAATCTTAAAAAAAAAAAAAAAAAAAAAAGGTCAAAGACAATACAGAGTTCCTGTATTCTCCTCACCCAGTTTGCCCTGATGTTAACGATCATCACCTTTTTCCCAACTAAGAAGCTAACTTTATTATTGCTATTAATTAAACTCAAAGCTATTTGGATTTAACATTTTCCCACTCTTGTCCTTTTTCTGTTCCAGAATCCAACCCAGAATATTACACTGCATTTAGATCTCTTCTCCCTTTAAAGTTTGTTTTTACTGGGCACCTGGGTGGCTCAGTCAGTTAAGCATCCAAATTTGGTTTCAGCTCAGGTCATGATCTCAGGTTTGTGGGACTGAGTCACAAGACAGGCTCTGCACTCTGTGCAGAGTTGGCCAGGGATTCCTCCTCTCTTCCTCTCCTTCCCCTGTTTGCTCACTTGCACATGCTCCCTCACCCTCCCTGTCTCTCTAAAATAAATAAATAAATAAATAAATAAATAAAAGCTTTAAAGTTTGTTTCTATTAACATCAAATAGTACATAAGGTCTATTGATGTTTGGCTCACCTCTCCCCATTTCCCCAGAGACAACTTAGATGATTTCAGTTTCCAGTATTTGCTTCCATGTTTCTAATTTGCCATTGAATGACATCACTATGAAAGGTGAGAATTTTGCTCTCTTACACACGACCTCCATAGGTATCTCCCCTGCCCCACCATCTCACTGAATGTGATCATAACATTTATATAGCTCAGTGTTTACTGCTTATAGCAGACTGTATAAATATTATCCATGGCTGAGTAGCTATATTTCCCTACTAGTATAACTTTGGTCTCTCTGGAATTAAATGTTTATTCCTGTATGGAACTGTAAAGACACTGCCCTGTTGTCTTGTAGCTTTCAGTGTTGCTGCTGTCTGGACACTGATTTTCCTTTTGAGTTATTATGCAGGCTTTTAAGATGGTCCCAATAGTGCTTGGCTGGTTAGCTAGTTGGTGAGAACCTGGAGCTAATAATAAAATGGCCCCAGTGATCTCCATCTCCCCGTGTTCACGCCCTTGTGATGGCAATTCCCTTCCTTTGAACGTGGGCTGGAACTACTGACTCACTTCTAACAAAGAGAGTATGGTGAAAGTGATGAGATGCTGCTTCTGAGATTGGGTTACAGGAGATCGTGACTTCTGTCTTGCTCACAACCTCCCTTGATCACTCTGATGAATCAGGCTGCCATGCTCTGAGCTTGAGCTGCCTTACGGACAGACCAAGGTAGCAGGAAATAGGTCCTTGATCAAATGGCCCACAAGGAACTGAACCCTGCCAAGAGCCACCTGAGTAAGCATGAAACTGGATCCACCCCAATGGAGCCTGCTTGGACTACAGCTCTAACCAATACCTCAGCGGTAGCCTTGGGAGAGACCAGGGCCAAATGACCCAGCTAAGCCCACAGGAACATGAGCTAGGGTGCTGCTGTTCTACACCAAGGTCAGCAAACTAGAGCCCTGAAGTGGCTGCATCCTTTTGCAAATAAAGTTTTATGGGAATGCAGTCATAACGTCATTTAAGTAGAATCGATGGCTGCTTTTGCACTGCAAGATCGGAGCTGAGAGATCACAGCAGAGACCATATGGCCCTCCAGCCTGAAATATTTAAGAAGAAACTTGCCACTCCCTGTTCTAAGCCACTAAGTTTTAGAGTGATTTGTTATGCAGCAATAGAAAATATGTCCTTGTCCCTGGAAACTTTTAGGATCAGTGTTGGTCCTTTACATTCTAAAATTTCATAAAGATGTACCCTGGTATAGATCTATTTTCAAAAGCTAATGGGCTGGGAACTAATGGCCCTCTCTGGAATCTGGAAGCTCTTGTTCCTCAGTTCTGGGAAACTTTCTGAAATCAGTTCATTAATAATTTCTTCCATTTTCTCTCTCTCTTTTTTTAAGATTTTATTTATTTATTTGACAGAGAGAGAGGGAACACAAGCAGGCAGGGGGAGTAGGAGAGGGAGAAGCAAGCTTCCTGCTGAGCAGAGAGCCTGATATGGGTCTCCATCACAGGATCCTAAGATCATGACCTGAGTGGAAGGCAGACGCTTAACGACTGAGCCACCCAGGCGCCCCCCATTTTCTCTTTCTGGTACTGCTATTATTTGGATGGATGTTTGACACCCTAAAGTAAGCCTCTACTTTCCCTAATGTTTCTCTCATATTTTCTACCTCTTCATCTTCTTTTTTTAACTCCTATTCTGATTTCACAAATACTGTATTTCCTCTTGTCTGAGAGGACTTTTTCTTTAAGCTGCAAAAAAGTTTCCTCCTGCTCCCCTGCACTGTTTGCTTCCTGTGTCCCCTTTTCCTCTTTGCTTGTTTTAAACTACGGAGATTGTTTATAGTCTTATATATATTGGTTTGCATTCTGGTCACATTAGAAGGGGTTATCAAAATATCTGAGGATCTGTTGATGGGGTCAACCCCTCAGATTTAAGAATGAAGAAATAACAAATTGCTGCAAGGTCTGTCTCTGTGGGGGTGGTCTGCCACTAGTAAGGTGATTCTGTCAAAATGTTTTACTGAACTTCCAACTTACAGTGTTTAAGGGGCTTTTCACTTGGGCTCATAATGGAACCTTTTAATCTGCTGTCTGGGAGGTTTGTACCCATGTTCCTGGAGTCAAAGTAGGGAAAGAACCTTTGGGCAGGGACAGAAGGTCTCACCTTGTCTTTTGGGTGATATCCCATTCTCAGTGATGCCTGCTGTCCCCGCACCCTGGGTCCTTGCATTTTAATCTCATCAGGTGGTAACCTGGAAGATAAACTGGTGGTCTTTTGCAGGCGTAAAGAGAGTGCAAATGCCACATGACACAGGTGGGAAAGGGATCCGGCTGCTTCCGGCAGACTTCAGCCCATTCTTCCATTCTCCACCCCACCTGCAGCCCACTTGCAGAGAGGCCTGGTCTGTCTGATTTGGGGGCCTCTCTGGGGCTCTGGGACAGCACCTGGCTGCCTCTGCATTTCTTTGTTACAGGCCTGAGCTCCAGGGGTCTCTAGTCTGTGCGGTCAACTAACCACTGATCACCTGCTCCTTCCCAGCTATCATAGTTCTGTTGCTATTGTCCTCTTTTCCTAGTGTCTTTACTCTCATTTTTACTGGGTTTGGGGAAGGCACAGAGGTAGAGGGTTGCATCTAATATGCCATTTATAACAGGCAGCCCAGATGCCCTCGATTTCCACAGCCCTATAATCACTGGGTTCTACAATTCTGTTTCCTTGCTCTCTCTTTCATCATCCATTCCTCTGCAAACCGACTGTCATCTCTCTAGGCAAGGCCCTCAGCTCTCTGATGTATAGCCAGTTTCTTCATTTCCTTGCCCTTTTCCTTTCTCCTTCCCTCCAAGCCACACTCCAACGGTCGTTTAAAATGCAAGTCAGATCTTGCCACTTCCCAACTGTTATGGGCTGTATTATGTTCCCCCTCCAAAGTCATATGTGAGAGTCCTAACCCCCAATAACCTCAGAATGTGCCCTTATCAGAGATCAGGGTCTTTACAGAGGTAATTAAGTTAAAATGAGGTCATTAGAGTGGGCCCCAATCCAAAACAACTAGTTCCTTATAAAAATGGGGAATTGGGGATAGACAGACACACACACAGGGAGAATGCCATGTGAAAGTGCACAAGGAGAAGAGAGCCATGTGTAAGCCAAGGAATCGCTGAGGCCACGAGGAGAGAGGCCTGGAGCTGGCCCTTCCCTAGCACCTTTACCATGCCAAGGCATGATTTCAGACTTTTGGCCTCCAGAACCATGAGACAATACATTTCTGTTCCTCTAAGTCACCTAGTTTGTGATACTTTGTTATAGCAGCCCCAGAAAACCAATATGCCAACTTAAAGACATTTATGACTTCCCACTGCCCTCTGAAAAAGACTCTCCCTCTGGCCTGAAATTCCTCTCTCTGCCCCCATTTGTCCATCCTCACCAGGCTAACAGCTTCTCAAACTTAGGGTCTCTGTTCAGACATCAATGAATTCTGGATCTTTCCTGACAATTCCTCCATGTCTCTCCCCTGTCCAGCCCCATGACAAATCCATTCCTGGGCTCTGTGTTTCTCTAGTGTCTACCCTATGGTCTTCTTATTTGTAACATTTACCACACACTGTAATTTCCTCATTATTTCTCATATTCTTCCCCAGTATGAAAGCTTCAGGAAGGCAAAACCACGTCTGTCCTGTTGACAGCTTAACCCCAACACACAGGAGGCACAGGAGGCATTCGGTTGGTAAATGGATAAATCAATAAGAGAAAGAGGCCTGCATGTATATAGTTCTGTCAAAAAAATTTCAATATTCAATATTGTAAAGATGTCAATATTCCTTCAAATTAAATTATAATTTGGGGGCGCCTGGGTGGCTCAGTGGGTTAAAGCCTCTGCCTTCAGCCCAGGTCATGATCCCAGGGTCCTGGGATCGAGCCTCACATCGGGCTCTCTGCTTGGCAAGGAGCCTGCTTCCCCCTCTCTCGCTCTGCCTGCCTCTCTGCCTACTTGTGATCTCTCTCTGTCAAATAAATAAATAAAACCTTTAAAAAAATTAAATTATAATTAAACAGGCTTTTTTTTTCCAACTTGTAAAACAAATTCCAAAATTTAACAGAAAAAATAAATGTATAAGAATGGTGAAGAAAATTTAGAAAACAATGGAGCTAGTTTTGTCTCATCAGATAATAAAACATATTATAAAGCCATAGTAATTTAAACAGTGTGGGTCTCCTAGATAATGTTAAGTTAAAAAAAAGGGGTGAAAATAAAATAAATTCTAATTTTTGCTTGAATGTGCATTTAAACACGTATCTGGGAGAATACACAGACAACTAGTACTAATGGTTACCTGTGGAGGAGGGCAAGAGCTGGGGGGGAGGAGAAGAAGAGTAGGAGTAGACCTTCCATTGTCTGTCTTTTTATATATTTTGAATTTTCAGCCATTTGCTTATTTAACCTACTTAAAAAATGAAGTTTTAAAAATCTGAAGCATCTTATTATGAATACATTAAAGATACAGAATAGGTTATGTGGATAAAAGAGCCAAGAAACAGACCCTCAACCACACATGGGAATTCGATTTATGAAAAGAAAGTTATTTCAAATCAATAGACCAATTGGTCAGGAATGCCTAAATCAGTAAATGATATTGAGACAACTGCTATGAATGGCGGGGGGCCAGAGGTGGTAGTTAGCCAAACACTTTATGCTATAGGCTAAAATAAACTTCAAATAAACTGCAGAGTTATAGGTTAGCAATAAAATCACAAAATTATAACAAAATTATGCTCACAGGGCACCTGGGTGGCTCAGTGGGTTAAGCCTCTGCCTTCAGCTCAGGTCATGATCTCAGGGTCCTGGGATCCAGCCCCACATCAGTCTCTCTGCTCAGCGGGGAGCCTGCTTTCCCCCCCTCTCTGCCTGCCTCTCTGCCTACTTGTGATCTCTCTCTCTCTCTCTGTCAAATAAATAAAATCTTTTAAAAAAGAGAGAGAAAATGATACTCACAAAGTAAATATTTTTTTCAGGGATGTTTCCTAGAGAGTAATCTGAAAATATATATCATGACATTAATAGTGCATATGACTTTGACTTTGCTATTTTTAAGAATTTAACCTAAAGGAAATGTTAGTCAAAAGAAGCAAAGAATACGTATTTTACACAGTGTGGTTTTAACATTGAAAATGGGAACGGAGTTAAGTGTATTATGATAATAGGAAATTGGTTAAATAAATTTATGCATATCCAATTATGAATAGTATGTAGCCTTTTAAATATTAGTGAATTCTATTTCTTGACATTATGTATTTATCAGATTATGCTTATTTATATTTTGACACAATATTTTGTTAAATGAAAAAGTTTACAAAACAGTGTATGAAGTATGACAAAACTCTGGTGCTAGTTTAGAAGGATGTGTACAGGTATTCCTTCTCTCAAGACAGTGGAATTAGCGTGTTTACTATCTGCTGAGTGCATTCACAGACAAGATTCCTTCAGTCATTCAATACCTTTTTTTTTTTTTTTGAGTCCCCACCAAGTTTCTGTCTGTAAAAGAGATCCTGAGATGACTCAAACACAGACTCCCCCTTCAAGGAATTTTTCTGTTAGGGAATGGGAGAGAAGCAGCAACACAGAGAGAGAAGGTAGCACTAAATAGCCCTGCAAGGTCAGGGATGCTTCCTGACAGAACATACATCTAGGGTAACCCTGAAACTTCTTCTGCTAATATGGACAGTGCAAAAACTGGAACATTCTAGGATATGGGAGCAACCACTCAAGACATAAAGTAACTTGGAATGCTCAGAAATGCCACATCTTTTAGGTCTGGACCAATCAGGCACTGAGGCCCACACTCAGTGCAGCCCAGCTGGGATTCTTGGGAAATTCCCCAAACACCTGCTTACAGAGACTGGGCAACTATTTTCTGTGAATGTCAGAGGTCCTCCCCCACCACAAGAGTCCAGAAGCCCATGTGCTGGATACTGAAGGACAAAAAGGTGACGCAGGCCCAGTCCCTGCACTCAGGAGCGCCCAGAGGCTGGCATGAGGGGCCAGGAACAGAGTGTGAGCACTTTGTAGTGGAGCTCAGTGCTTTTCAGGAAACAGAGAGAGAGAGCATTCACACCCCTGTGACTGCAACCTGCTCCAAGGAAAAACCAGCCAGGGAAAGAGAACAGAAGGGTAGCCATTAGGAAGGGTAAATTTGGTTTCCAGATCCAATTGTGGCCGATCCTTGAAAGCAAGTGAAGCGACTGACAACACAGACCTCACCAGAGCTCAAGCTCTTTACTGGAACCTCTTCGTGTTGTTTTAAGAATAGCAAGGTTGTAACAGGCTCATGTCTTTCCCCCTTTATCTCTAAATCAATGGTCAGAGAAGAAAAACTACTCAAGAACCAACACTCTGAAGCTCCATTTATCATGGGGGTGCTGGGGTCTCTCTGGCTTGGAGACCTTCACAACTCATCCTTGCGGACAAAGCTTGGGCCTCAGCACTCCATGCCCTCTCACACAGGTGGCAAGGTGAACCCCTTGTGCCTGGTCTCACTGCCAAGCTGGTCTCCTTGCAGAACTTCCAGCATGTCATTTGCTTTCCCCTCCTCCCAGCCCTCCATTATAATTCTGTGCTTCAAACTGTGAAGCAAAAATTACAGACTTTTTTTTTTTAAAGTGAGAGAAACCTTATTAAATACACATTAGCAGTACATGACACAAGGCTTAAGAAGGAAAAAAAAGAAAAGTACAGTTGGGAAAAGGTTATTCCTTTCTCCACAGCATCCTCCTTTGATGAAGATGACAAAGTCACCCTGTCAGTTTTCTCCCTCTTTCTTCCCAAGGCAGTGACACCACCTCAGAGAACCCAAAGTGGGGGAGGTAGGATGGCCTGGCTGAGCTCGGCCACCCTGAAACAGGTCTAGAGCCTCTGGTGGAGCACATGTGTTCAAAAGAGTCCAGAATGATCCCCAACCATCCCTTATCTAGAGAGTAGCCTGGTGGGGGGAGGGGATTTCATTTTTTATTCTAAACACTTCTGGGGGGTTTTAGGACTTTTAAATGAACATACGTTACCTTTTCAATGCAGAGATCCCTTCTGTATTTAAAAAAAAATACACTTACATGCTTGCTTTAACAGTGAATATGCTTAAAAAAATACATTTATCAAAAAAGGTCCAAAGGTGGGCAATCTAAAGCCCGTGAAGTCCCCCAGCACACCACATTTTCCAGCCACAAACAAGTGGGAACAATAAACTACAAACAGACAATTTTGGGAGATTCTCTACCTCAAACCAGAGACTCAGAAGTTTTTTCAGCATCTCATAGAAATATCAACTTGCTGGGACATTCAATGTCACATGTAGGAGAACCATTTATTTCCATGTCTGTCAGTGATCCTTCCCTCCCTCACCAACCCCCACTCCTTCTCTTCCCCCTCCTTCTGACCATCATGGGCAATGCTAAGGAGAGAAATAAGGTATATGAGGCTTTCCCCACTAAAACAACCCAGACTCCTTCCAAATGCCTAGGTGATGGCCATTGCTCTGTCCATCTGGTTCAAGAGTCCCCGAGGCCTCCTCCCTTCTTGCACCCTGTGGAGACCCAGGCCAAGATGCTGACACGCTACTCCCAGTACTCTCAGGGCCAAGTGTGGGGGGCCAGATGCAGCTTGTTCGCCTGAGCCTGAGCCTCTGAAATACACTAAGACTTGGGCAAGGAACAAGAAAGAGATGGGGCAGAAGTCGTTGGGAGGGCAGCTGGGCAGAAGTCGCTGGGAGGGCAGCTTTCCCAGAGTTCCCCTGAGGCTCCTGGCCCTCAGACCAAATGCCGTGGCTGCCTCCCCTGAGTGCTCAGGACTGCTGGGAAGGCCGAGAGGAGGAAAAGACAGCAGCTGTCCTTCAGCCTGACTGAGAGTCTTGGAGTGGGCCCCAGTCAAAGCCTCCAGGTACGTGTGTCATACAGAGTGGGCCCCCACACAGCAGCAGGATTCCCGTGGCCCCCTGAGGGCAGCAGGATTCTGATGTTACCATTATTCAAAAGGATGCAGAATCCTAACCTTCGGGAGCAGGCTTCTGCCAGAGGCTTTCCCTGGAGTAGACTGAAGCCAGCCACCCCGCCCACAAGCCCGCTTTGCTACACACTCCACAGCGTGTCAGATGATTAGGATTCTCATAAGAGGAAGACTTCTCTGAAAATCATGTAAGTCATCACAACAAAGGTGCCCCAGGAAGATAACAAAGCATTCTGTTAGGAACATGTGGGCAATTGCCCCAAGAAGCGGGGGTAGGGGAGTGATGAGCAGGCCATATGCTGGGGAGAAAGGGCGTTCCCTTCAGGGCCAGCAAGAGCACCCTGGGCGAACACACACCTACCACTCACATCAACTGTGAGGCCTTCCCAGGTTCTCACCCCAGCTCTGCTTCCCACTCTTCCTCCTACCTCCACACAAACACAGATTCTCTTAGCAAGAAAGCCTTTCCTGACATGAAACAGAAAAGTAATTAAACTATCTTGACTTCCCTAAAGAAAGCTCTCTTGGACAAAGAGGAAAACGACCTGCAGGTCAGGAGAGGAGCAGTTAAATCTAATGAACACCTAGTCTGACTGTGGAGAGCTTGAGAGACCTTACACTGGTTTTGCCACTCACCATGTAAGGTTGAGAATCATCCCTGAACCTTCAAACGGATTCAAGCTACCTCACCTATATGATAACATGACACCAACCAAACAACCTAGAGCCTCTGCTTGGAAAAAAAAAAAAAAAACAAAAAACCTTTCCTTTCCAAAAAGCCAAACCAAAAATAACATCTGAAAAGACTGGATGCCCGGAATTGAGTAGGGATCTTTAAGGATTAACCATTATCCTCTGCCTCTGTGTTATATTACTCCGGAAAACATTCTGAGGAGATAGGCAAATTTGATATACCCAATTCTTAAATTAGCCAGAAAGGAAACTTCTCCAGCTTCCTACAATATGAGCTAAAAATGAAAAAGAAAGAAGATCCACAGAATGCCGAGTACCTGTCAAGTGCTTTATATGGGCTTCCTTATTTAATGCTTTCACTACCAGTTAGATAGAAATTGCTAACTTCATTTTATGCAACAGAAAGCAGCAGTTAAAAACAAGAGTACCCTGTTGTAGAGAACACATATTAATGAGAGGCAAAAATGCAGTTTACACCCAGGTCCTCCTGTGCTCTAGTAATTCATGTCTTTCCCATGAGCCCCTATGGACAGGAAACATGGCCGAGCCTCACTGTTCAGACATGATCACACAATCAGTCTACAGCCCTACCTTTGCAGCCCTATAGCCCTCAGAACCTCAGGGCTGGCACACCTCTCTACAACTAAAAAAAGACCAGAAAAGTAGTTTCTATACATAAGTAATTACATAATAATTATATATAATAAGCAAGACCAGAGGACAAAATTGATCAGCTGATGTGCTTCTGATATATGTTTCCACATTTCAATTTAATGTAACAAACACTTGCTGTGCCCAATTTACTGAACATTGTGGTATGGACTACATTTACAAAGATCAATAGGACAATGTCCCTGCTTTTAAGACAACAGAATGGGGAAACCAAAGGTGAGCAAAACTAATCTAATACAAGGTTTGTTGTGAAAATTACAATAATAGTAAAAAGAATAAAGAGCTCTAAGTTCTTACTGGTAATACCAGAAGACAGTGGAGAAATAATTTCAAAGTACTAAGTTAAAGTTAGTTTTCCCTAGAAGCCATAGAAGTTTTATAAACTAGCTGGAAAGTGAAAGACATGAAGGGATAAAGTTTATAATGTCCAAACTGTTCCTGCAAGAAATACTTGAGGAAGCACTCCAGAAAAATAAGTAATAAACCCAATAAAAAATAAGACACAGGGGGCTTAAAATTATAGTAATTCTTTAATACACAATATAAGTTTATACAAATAAGTTTACATAGATAAATTATTGTTTTTCAAATGTGGTGTGGAACAAAATATTGGGGGGAGGTACCACACAAAACCATTAGAATCCCAAGGAAAAAGAAGAAAAAGTGTGATACAGAAAAAATATTTGCAGAAATAATGGTTTAAATTTTCTCCAAAGTTGATGAAAACCCTACAGATTTAAGCTCAGTGAATACTAAGCAAGATATACCCAAAGAAAACCACTTCTAGATAAATCATAATCAAAATCTTTTAAGACTAAAGACAAAGAAAAAAATCTCAAAGTAGCCAAACTAGGTTATATTACCTACAGGAGAATGATTTAAATAACAGCAGATTTCTCAACAAAGACCACAGAGGCCAGAGGGACACGGCACGACATTTTTCAAGTGCTGAAAAAACAAAAAATTGTTAACCCAGAAGTCTATATCCAGTGCAAATATCTTTCAGGAATGAAGGAGAAACAGACTTTATCACTGAAGGAAAATGAAAAGAATATATCCCTTGCAGATCTCTTCTAACTGTTAAAGAAAGTTCTTCATACAGAAAGGAAATACTTTTATAAGAAATAAAGAAAAAGAG
Organism: Taxidea taxus jeffersonii; assembly: GCA_003697995.1. Classification (NCBI taxonomy): domain Eukaryota; kingdom Metazoa; phylum Chordata; class Mammalia; order Carnivora; family Mustelidae; genus Taxidea; species Taxidea taxus. The sequence goes on from RCUC01127712.1 coordinate 34,651, forward strand.
AAAACAAGTGAGGGAGGAAGGAAGAGAGGGAAGGAGGGAGAAACTTGGAACACCAAGAATGAAGAAGTAATGAAAAGGGTAAGTATACTAGACAATGCTTCCCATCTTCAATTTTATAAAGTATGTTTGACATTTGAAACAAAAAATGTTAATGCCATCTGGTGTGGTTCTCAATATGTACACAGGCAATATAATATGTAAGACAACCATAGCATTAAAAGGGGACATAAATGGTGGTAAGATTTCTATATGCCACTTGAAGTGGTAAAATGCTGATACTAGGAGACAGTGGTAAGTTAAGTAGGTATAATACAATCTACAGAACCACTACTAAAAAAAAGAAAAACACAAACTAAATTAAAAAAACAGAGATATACTTAAAAATTCTTTAGCCAACCATATTTCGATTTTAAAAAATTAATAAAATTTCAAAAGTTTATAAAGTTTACAAAATTCTTTAGACAAATTAAAATGAAATTGTAAAACCTGTTCAAGTAACCTACAGAAAGACAGGAAAGGAGAAACACAGGAACAAAAAACAGACACAAACAGAAAACAAGCAAGAAAATGGTTAAATTTTTAATTTCATTAAATAAAAATGATCTAAACACTCCAATTAAAAGATTGTCAGAATGGATTAAAAATGATCTAACTAAATGTTAGCCAAGAAATTTATTACAAGAAATTTTATTAAAAACTGAAGCATAGAAAAGATATACCATGAAAATACTAATAAAAATAAAACCAGAAAGGCTATTTTAATATCAGACAACATAGATTTCAGATCAAAGAATCTAACCAGATAAAAAGTGGGACATTACCTAATGATAAAAGGGTCAATTCATTAAGAAGGCATAATAATTCTAAATGTGTATGCACCAAATAACAGAGCTTCAAAGTACATGAAGCATATATAAGAGTACTGAATATAGAAATAGGCAATTCTAGAAATATAGTTGGGGAGTTCAACACAACTCTCTCAAGAATTTAATAGAGCCACTAGACAGAAAATGAACAAGAATACAGAAGAACAACACCATAAACCAATGGCATCTATTTTAACACAGACACTTCACCTAACAAAAACATAAACATTATGGTTGACCCATGAACCACAGGGGTTTGAATTGCAAAGGTCCATTTACATGTGGATTTTCTTTGATAGATACAGTGAAATGCTATATATGTATTTTCTCTTCGTTGTGATTTTAATAACATTTTTTCTTTAGCATACTTTATTATAGGAATACAATATATAATACATATACAAAAAAACGTGTTAATCAACTATCTATGTTTTGGGTAAGGCTTCTAGTCAACAGTAGGCTATCAGTAGTTAAGTTCTGGGGGGAGACAAAAGCTATACACAGAGTTCTGATTTGAGCAGAGGATTGGCACTGAACCCACACACTATTGAGGAATCAACCCTAGTTTCAAGCATACGTGGAGCACTCACCAAGACAGACCATCTCTTAGGTCATAAAATAATCCTTAACTTAACGGAAACCACAGAATATATGTTCTCTGGCCAGAATATATTAAATTAGAAATCAGTAATAGAAAGATAGTAGGGAAATCTTCAAAAATATGAAATTAAATACTACACTTGTAAATAAGCCATGGGACAAAGAGGAGGGCTTGAAGAAAACTTAAAAGGTATGTTTTTTATGCTGAACCAAATGAAAATAAATAAGACATCAAAATCTGTAGCAGGCATGGAGATATTAGAAGCCTTGTGCATTTTGTTAATGATCTAAAATGGTACAACCACTATGGAAAACAGTCTGGCAGTTTCTCAAAGGTTAAACTATAAAACTACCATGTGATCCAGCAAATCTAATTCTAGGCATATACCCAAAAGAATTGAAAGCAGGGACTCAAATAGATACCTGCATACCCATGTTCATAACAGCATTATTCACAACAGCCAAAAGGCAGAAGAAACAACCCAAATGTCCATTAACAGCCAGATGAATAAGCAAGTGGTCTACATATATAATGAAATTTTATTCAACCTTTAAAAAATGAAATTCTGATACACTACAACACGGATGAACCCTGAGAACATCATGCTTAGTGAAATAAGTAAGGTAAAAAGGACAAATATAGGGACGCCTGGGTGGCTCAGTTGGTTAAGCAGCTGCCTTCGGCTCAGGTCATGATCCCAGCGTCCTGGGATCGAGTCCCACATCGGGCTCCTTGCTTGGCAGGGAGCCTGCTTCTCCCTCTGCCTCTGCTTGCCTCTCTGTCTGCCTGTGCTCGCTCTCTCTCTCTAACTAATAAATAAATAAAATCTTAAAAAAAAGGACAAATACAGCATGATTCCACTTACATGAAATGCCTGGAATATGTAAATTCATAGAGACAGAAAGCACAACAGAAGTTACCAGGGCTGGAGGAGAGGGCAATGAGTAGTTAGTGTTTCATGGGGACAGAGTTTCTATTTGAGATGATGAAAAAGATGTAGAGATAGACAGTGGTGATGGTTATATAACATGGTGAATGTATTTATGGTCACTGAATTGATTTTAAAATAGTTAAAACGGTGGGGTGCCTGGGTGGCTCAGTTGGCTAAACATCTGACTTTGGGTGACTTGGGCTTAGGTCATAATCTCAGAGTCCTGAGAGCTGGCTTCCTGCTCAGTAGGAGGTCTGCTTGTCTCTCTGCCCCTCCCCCAATTGTGCTCTCATGCTTTCTCTTTCTCTCAAATAAATAAATCTTTAAATAAATAGTTCAAATGGCAAATTTGTTACATATATTTTACTACAATTTATACAAAATATGTAGGCTACAGCTAAAGTAAAGATTAGAGGGAAATTTGTATCATTTGTGATAGGCAACACTCAATGATTCTGGTATTCATGTTGCTGTATAATGCCCTTCCCTTGCTAGACTCTGGACTGGACTGAATGACTTGCTTCTAACAAAGAGTAAACAAGAAAAAATATAATGAAATGTTATTTTTGATTAAGTTATAAAAGATGGTGACTTGCATCTTGCTAGCATTCACTCTCTCTGGCTCTTCTCTCTTGCTTGTTCAACTGAAGCAAGCTGCCATGTTGTAAACTGCTCTAATTGAGAGATTCGTGTGCCAAAAAACTGAGGGCAGTCTCTGGCTAACAGTCATCAGGAACTGAATCCTGCATGAGTGACCTTGGAAGTGGATCCCCCTCCAGTTCAGCCTTAAGACAGTCCTAGCCAACAGCCTGATTTCACCAAAGGACCCAGCTAAGTTGCATCAAGATTCCTGACCCAAAGAAACTGAGATAATATTGTTTTAATTCATTAAATTTGGCAATAATTTATAACTAACACAGCACTATATTATATTAAAATCAATAATCTAGGATCTCATGTCAAGAAATGAGAAAAAGAAGCCAAAATAAAGTACTCAGAAGGAAACTGATAAAAGTAGAAATCAATGAAATTGAAAAGAGAAAAACTATCAAGCCAAAAGCTAGTCATTTGAAAAAAACTGATAAGGTTCTAGTAAAATTGACAAAGGAAAAAAGAGAAGAAAAATTACCAATATCAAGAATGAAAGAGTGGATATCACTACAGACCCCACAGGCATTAGGAGGATAAGAAAACACCAGCATACCTCTGGAACTATCCGCTCAGTTCCAGGCCACCCAGTAAGTGAACATCACAATAAAGTGGGTCAAGTTTTCCCAGTGCATATAAAAATTATGTTTATATTATAGTAGTATATCAAGTGTACAATAGTACTATGTCTTAAAAAAAAAAAAAAGGCAATGTAAAACTACTTCATTACCAAAAACTGCTAACCATTATCTGAGCTTTCACTGAATTGTAATCTTTAAGATGTAAAGGGTCTTGCCTTGAGATTGATGGCTGCTGACTGACCACAGTGGAGGCTACTGAAGAGTGGGTGGCTGCAGCAATTTCTTAAAATAATGAAGTTTTCCACATCAATTGACTCTTTCCTCTTCAAATAATTTCTCTGTAGCATGTGACATTGTTTGATAGCATTTACCTACAGTAGAACTTATCTCAAAATTGGAGTCAATCTTCTCATATCCCACCACTGCTTTATCAACTAAGTTGATGTAATAATCTAAATCCTTTGCTGTCATTTTAATAATCTTCATAACATCTTTACCAGGAGTAGAATCTATCTCAAAAACCACTTTCTTCGCTTATCCATAAGAGGCAACTCCTCACTTAAGTTTTATCATGTGATTGCCGAAATTCAGTCACATCTTCAGGCTCCACTTCTAAATCTATAGTTCTGCTATTTCCCCCATATCTGTAGTTAACTTCCACCCCTGAAGTCTTGGACTCCTTAAAGTTATACACAAGGGTTGGACTCAACCTCTTCCAAACTTCTCTTCAAATTGATATTTTGACCTCTTCCTATGAGTCACATATATTCTTCATGGCATCTAGAATGGTAAATCCTTCCCAGTGAGTTTTCCATTCATTTTGTCCAGATCCATCAGAGGAATCATTATCTATGGCAGCTACAGCCTTGCAAAATGTATTTCTTAAATAATAAGACTTGAAAGTAAAAATTACTCCTCGATTCACAGACTACAGAATGGATAACACTGTGTTGCATTTTGTTGTGTTGTATTAGCAGGCATAAAAACATTAACCTCATATATCTCCATTAGAGTTTCTGGGTGACCAGGACCACTGTCAATGAACAGTAATATTTTGAAAGGAATCTTTTTTCTGAGCAGTGGGTCTCAACAGTGGGTTTAAAATTAAAATATTCAGCAAACCATGTTGTAAACAGATGTGCTGCCATCTAGGTTTTGTTGTTCCATTCAAAGAGCATAAGTAGAGTATATTTAGCATAATTTTGGAGGGTCCTAGGATTTTCAAAATGGTAAATGAGCACTGACTTCAAGTGACTTTAACTTAGGGGCGTTAGCCCCTAATGAAAGAGTCAGCCTGTCCTTTGAAGCTTTGTAGCCAGGCATTGACTTCTCCTCTTTAGCTATAAAAGTCCTAGATGGCATCTTCTTCTAATAGAATGCTATTTTGTCTACGTTGAAAATCTGTTGCTTAGTATAGCCACCTTCATTAATTACCCTAGCTAGATCTTCTGGATAACTTGCTGCTTCACCTTGCACTTTCATGTTATGGAGATGGCTTCCTTCCTTAAACCTCATGAACCAACCTCTGCTAGCTTCAGACTTTTCTTGTACAGCTTTCTCACGCTCTCAACCTTCATATTCTGAAGTGACTGAGGGCCTTCTTCTGGAGTAGGCTTTGACTTAAGGGAATATTGTGGCTGGTTTGAGCTTCTGTCCAGACCACTAAAACCTTCTCCATATCAGTGATGTGGTTGTTGCACTTTATTATCATTTGTGTTTACAGTAGCACTTTTAATTTCCTTCAAGGTCTTTTCCTTCTCATTCACAACTTGGCTAACCATTTGGATCAAGAGGCCTAGCTTTCAACATGTCTTCCTCAGTAAGCTGAATTGTTTCCAGCTTTTGATATAAACTGAGAAACAAGCAACTTTTCCTTTTACTTGAATACTGAGGAGCCACTGTAGGGTTGTTAGTTGGCCTAATTTCAATATTTTGTCTCAAGGAATAGGGAAACCCAAGGGAAGGAAGAGGCAAACTGGCTGATCAGTAAAACAATCAGAACATACACAACATTTTATCAATTAAATTCATCAGCCTCTATCAACATGATTTGTGGCACCCCAAAACAATTACAATAGTAACATTAAAGATCACTGATCACAGATCACCATAAGATATACAGTAACAATGAAGAGGTCTGAAATATTGTGATAATTGCCAAAATGTGACACAGACACAAGAAGTGAACAAATGCTATTGAAATATGGCACGAATAGACTTGCTTGACAAGGAGTTGCCGCAAACTTTCAATGTGTTAAAAAAAAAAAAAAGCAATACCTATGAAGTACAATAAAACAAAGCATAAGAGGTATGTCTTTATGTCTGTACTACAAACACTCCACAAACCTAAATTCAACAACTTAGATGAAATGGACCAATCCCTCAAAAACTGCAACTGAAATTCACCCAAAATGAGATAATCTGAATAGCTCAGGGAACTATTAAAAAACTGAATTTATAGTTTATTTTTTGAAAAAGAAATCTCCAAGTCTCAACAATTTCACTAGCAAATTCTTCTAAGCGTTGAAAAAAAGAAATATCACCAATACTATAAATTCTCTCCCAGAAAATGGGACCCACATTTTCTAACTCATTTTATAAGGTCAGCATTACCCTGACACAAAAACCAGGTAAAGACAAAAAAGAAAAAAAAAAAAAAAAGAATTAAAGTAAAATGAAAAAGATTTTTAAAAAACTACAGATGAAGAATTATGACTTCATGAAAATAGATAAAAATCCTCAACAAAGTATTAGCATACTGAATTCAGCATATATATAAATATATGTAATAGGCACACAGACACATCTCACACACACACACATCATGACCAAGTGGAGTTTATTCTAGAAACGCCATGCTGGCTCAATAGTCACAAAAATCAGTGTAAACCACCATGTTAAGTCTAAAGAGGAAAAACCATGACGAAGAAAAAGCATCTGACAAAATTCAACACCCATTCATCATAAAAACTCTTAGCAAACTAAGAATATAAGGGAACTTCCTCAACTTAATAAAGAGCATCCACAAATATTTTCAGCTAACATAATAAATGCTGAAAGACTGAATGCTCAGGAACAAAGCAAGGCCATCCATCACTCTCACCACTCCTATTCATTGTAGTACTGGAAACCTTAGCCAATGCAATAAGGCAAGAAAAAGAAAAAGGGAAATAGATTGGAAAAGGAAGAAATAAAAAACTGTCCCTATTTGCAGATGACATGACTATCTAAGCAGAAAAATCTAAGGAATCTATAAAACAACCCATGGGTTAGCAAGGTTACAGGATAGCAAGGCCATCACATAAAAATCAGTCTTGTTTTTGTATATTAGCAACGAACAACTGGAAACCAAAATGCCATTTATAACTGCCCCACCACACACACATACCTATGAATCCCCACACCTGAAACACTTACACAGAATTCTAACAACCATGCACAGGATGTGTATGCCAAAAACTTCAAAACATTGATAAAATACATCAAAGAATATTTTTTGAACTTTTTTTTAAAAGATTTTATTTATTTATTTGACAGAGAGAGACACAGCAAGAGAGGGAACACAAGCAGGGGGAGAGGGAGGGAAGAGGAAGAAGCAGGCTTCCCGCTGAGCAGGGAGCCCAATGTGGGGCTCAATCCCAGAACCCTGGGATCATGCCCTGGACTGAAGGCAGATGCTTAACGACTGAGCCACCCAGGTGCCCCAATCAAAGAATATTTAAAGAGATGGAAGACCTAACACTGTAAAGATCTAAAACTCTCCTCAAAATGACCTATAACCTTAATGCAATTCCTATCAAAGTCTCAGTAGAATTTTTTTGAAGACGCAGAAAAACTAATTCTAAAATGCTTATGAAAAGGCAAAGGAAACTGAAAAGCTAGAACAATTTTGAAAAAGAAGAATAAAGTTAAGAGAATCAGAGTATCCAATCTTAAGGCTTACTATATAGCTAACATAATCAAGACAGTATAGTATTAGCAGATGGATGAATACATAAATTGTTATTAGAGAGTCCAGAAACAGATCCACACAAACATGGTCAAACTGACTTGTGATTAAGATTCAAAAGCAATTCAGTGGGGCCAAGATAGTCTTTTCGCCACTGTTAAAATAAAGAAGGAAAGCTCAAACTCAACCTCATAGCATAAAACAAAATGAACTCAAAAGAGATTACAGATCTAAATGTAAAACATAAAACTATACAACTTTTAAAAGAAAACACAGGAGAAAAATCTTCATGTCCTAGGGTTAGGCAAAAGAGTTCTTAAAGACGACATCAAAAGCATGGCCCATAAAAGAAGAAAAACTGACAAAATGGATCTCATCAGAATTAAAAATGTTTGTTCTGCAAAGACACTGGTGAGAGAATGAAGAGATGCGCAGACTGCAAGGAAATATTTGCAACTCAAATATCTGATAAAGGAGTTGTATTCAGAATATATAAAGCACTCTGTAAACTGAATAGTAAGAATACAAACAATCCAGAAAATGTTCAAAAGACGTGAACAGACACTTCACCAAAAAGGATATATGAATGCTAAATAAATGAAATGAAATGAAACACATGAAATGTGTTTATTTATGTTGAAAATATATACAACATCACTAGCTATTAGGGAAGTGGAAATCAAAGCCACAATAAGATACCACCACATTTCTACCAGAATGGTTAATTATTTTATATTGCTGATCTTCCTTCACTTTAAATTTTTAAATTATTTTAAATACTTAGAGTACCAAGTGTGGGGCATAGAGAAACTACATCACTCACACATTGCTGGTAGAATTTGGAAATGGTACAGCCACTCTGGAAAATGGTTTGGCAGTATCTTAGAAACATACACTAACAAAATGACCCAGCAATCCCACACTTACAGCACTCATGGCAGAGAAACCAAAGTTGGGTTTTACACGCAAAATACTGTACCTGTGTGTACACAGAAGCTTTAAATGTTGCAGTCAAAAACTAGAAACAGCTCATTTTCTTTCAAACAAGTAAATGGGGAAACAAGCTGGTATACCCATATGGTGGAATACTACTTGCCAATAAAAACAACCAAGTTATTGATGTGCACAATAACTTAGATGGAGCTCAGGGTTTTATATTATACTGAGTAAAATAAATCCAATCTCAAAAATTAATATACCATATGATTCTCAAAATGACAAAATTATGCTCACAGAGACAAAGGGTTGCTAGGTTAGGGTTGAAGGGAGTTTTTTTGGGGTTGATCGAACAGTCACGTTTCCTTGATTGTGGTGGTCATTACATGAAAAAATATATATATATGTATGTATGTGTGTGTGTGTGTGTGTGTGCATGTGATAAATGATATATGATGTATAATAAACATGTGTATGATTACATTTGACAGAACTATATACCAAATAAATAATACTAAAAAAAAAATGAGTGCATGTAAAAACTGATGAAATCTGCATCAGGTCTGAGGTTTAGTTAAAGCACTGTACCAATGTCAATTTCCCAGTTGTGACTGCTCTACTATGGCAGTTGTGTGGCTGGCAGAATAATGGCCTGTCAAAGATGTACACACCCTAATCCCCAGAAACTAAGAATGAGATGCGATTATCCCGGATTATCCAGTGGGCCCACTGTCACCACATGAGCCCGTAAAAGTAGAGAACTTCTTCTAGCTGGTGATAGCAAAGGGAATCAGAGATTCAAAGCACAAGAAGGACTGGACACCTGCTGCTGGCCTGAAGAAGGAAGGGCCACATGGAAGGCATGGGAAGGAGCTGAATTCTGCCAACAACCAGAATCAGCTTAGCACAGATTCTCCCCCCAAATCTCCAGTGAGAACGGAAGCCCCAGCCGACACCTTGATTTTCACCCGGCAAGACTCTGAGAGGAGAACTGAGCAACCCCACCTCAGACACCTGACCCACAGAGCTGTAAGAGGGTAAGTTCATGTTTTAAGACAGGAAGTGAGTAGTAATTTGTTATAGCAGTAAAAGGAAATACAGAGTAGTTTTCAACCCAGGTGAATAGGGGATGCTGGGTAATATCTGGAAACAGTTCTCTTTGTCACATCTAGGGGAGGGCTACTGACATCTATTAAGTAGAGGCCAGGGATGCTGCTAAATATCACATAATGCACAAGACAGCCCCCACCCTCCCTAACAAGGAAGTATCGCGCCCGGAATGTCAATAGTGCTGAGGCTGAGAAACCCTGTACTGTGGCTATACAGGATGTCATCATTGGGGGAAGGACACATGGGAATCTCTGCGCTATTTTTGCAACTCCTATTTGAGCTTAAAATTGTTTCAAATTTAAAAGATTTTAAAATATAAGCCTAATCACAAGGACAACAGAAGGATACACAGCTTCTAATACCACTAGAAGTAGGTAAAATAAATAAAATGCTTTGGGAACATTAGGCAAATATATGAGCTAAGGGAAAGGAGTCAATAGGGAGGAAAAATTGAAAAATATAAGCAACAGCCAATGAATATGCTGGAAGAGACCTTTTCTCAGAGTGCAGTCAAAATCCCAGGTCTGATCCCAAATACTGAGTGAAGAGCCCAGGAGAAGATCACTTCAGATGGCCCCTCTTCTTCAGTGAGCTGCCGCACAAAGGTATCTGCTGAGAAAGAGGGGTGCCTGGATGGGGGATGGCTGTGGAAAAGCTGTTGTGGGCAAATGAGCCCAAATGTGGAGCCCGGAGCCTGGAGGCAGGGTGGCACACACATGCGGGTGTGTGCTGACCTCGGTGTTCTCCCGCAGCACTCCGCAGTTTGGGGACAGAGAGCACCAGCAAGACGGTGGGTGCTAGGGGCATCTCTAAGGAATGTGACAGAGAGGAATGCTGAGACATGATGGGGATCTGCCCAGAGTAGGCACATGAAACTGGAAGAGGACTAGGAGACTAGGGAAGTTTTGAAAATGCAGTGAAAGCCATGAGAATGCTCAAAAGGAAAGAGAGAGCAAAAAGAACAAACCAGAGAGTGAGTCTGTGGTCAGAGAGAACTTTGTTTAA